>JAEAOA010001516.1:782500-1072500 GCA_016746295.1 Potamilus streckersoni
TCATTTAGAACCAATTAAAATTGCAAGAATAAATTTAGTAAAAACATATTTTTCCTTTTCAAAATGTTTAGATATATACATATCCATGTTGATATTGATCATATTAGACATACATGTAGTACAACCTATACTTGTATGATCATTATCAGAAAAATTTATTTGAACTTGTATGTAATGATAATTAAATTTTAAAACAACATACATTTATATAGATACATGTTATAATGAAAAAACAATAAACCAGATTGTACATGTATCAGTTGCTAAAAGTGTCAACATACAAGTACATGTACCAGGTGGTACAAGTATACCCATACATTTTCATACAAAAGCTGCAAAAATCATCAGCATACATGTACCTCCTGGTAAAAGCATCACCATACATGTACATGTACCAATTGGTGAATCATAACAATACCTTTAATGAGAAAACATCTTGGCTCAATATATTAAAAATCAGTAAATTAGTCCTATATCTCATCGGAAAGAAGAAATCTCATCTGTTTTTATTATTCAGAGATTTTTGCTCTTATGTTTGTCAATGGCAAGCAAATGTTCCTATAGAGCATCAGGTGTGTCACTCTAAGATTGTGGGTACTAAATTACTATCAATGAACTGAAAGAAAATAATTTATTCAAGAACCTATCTTTACTGTAACTAATTATGGTTTATAGTAAAACAAAATACATCTGATGAGGTTAAAGCTACTCTATGTAAGTTGTCATGGAATTGTATAAATCACTTTGTTCATTAAATACATGTACTTGGGTTTCACTTTTTGTGTATAACAAAAATCAGTTGTTCTTAAGCATGTAAGAAAACATTAAACATGTTAAAGTTAAGTAGAATTGATTTTTTACTCTTTTTAATGTTTTGAGGAATACTGTTTCTCATGAAAGCACCTGTACATCAGAGACTTTTTGAAGGTTTTATGTGATCGGTAAAGGCAAGGCATAGTGAGATGGCAGTGATCGGTAAAGGCAAGCCAGAGTGAGATAACAGTGATCTGTAAAGGCAAGCCGGAGTGAGATGGCAGAGATTGGTAAAGACAAGCCAGAGTGAGATGGCGATAAATGGTAAAGGCAAGCCAGAGTGAGATGGCAATAGTTGGTAAAGGCAAGCCAGAGTGAGATGGCAATAGTTAGTAAGGGCAAGCCAGAGTGAGATGGCAATAGTTGGTAAAGGCAAGCCAGAGTGAGATGGCAATAGTTGGTAATGGCAAGCCAGAGTGAGATGGCAATAGTTAGTAAAGGCAAGCCAGAGTGAGATGGCAATAGTTAGTAAGGGCAAGCCAGAGTGAGATGGCAATAGTTAGTAAGGGCAAGCTCCTTAGATCATTCAGACACCTGGGGCTCACTATCCAGGGATAAGAGAAGGATCATGATATTCTAACACCCAAGATTACACTTACATTAGGCCATATCTTGTTTTGAAACTTACCTCTTGTCTCATATTCTTCAACTGTTGCAGAAGTTTCCCATTAAACTGATCTAGGGTAGAGATGCCTCTGAAGATCAGAAGAAAGAAAACAAAATATGAAAGACATTTGTCTGTCACCATAATGCTGTCAGAGCAACCATAAAAGTGAACTCACTGTAAATGATGTCAATTTAAACTGAGGTAGTTTCAATATCAAAACTTCAATTATCTTAAAAATAGTCCAGCCATGTTATTGGAGGGACCATACTATAATTTGTAATGTTGGGGATAATTTTACAGTGACGAACAATCCTCAGTGAGGGACCATTTTACTATGATGTACAGTTACATTATATTATACATTAACATTATAGTGAACAACCATTTTACAGTGAGGAACTTTATAGTGAGACTATTTTACATTGAGGAACTTTTAATTGAGGGACGATTTTACAGTGACAAACTTTATAGTGAGGGACGATTTTACAGTGACAAACTTTATAGTGAGGGACCATTTTACAGTGACAAACTTTATAGTGAGAGACCATTTTACAGTGATAAACTTTATAGTGAGGGACCATTTTACAGTGACAAATTTTATAGTGAGGGATCATTTTACAGTGAAGAACTTTATAATGAAGGGTCATTTTTACAGGGAGGAAATCTTATAGTGAGGGATAATTTTACATAGGAATCTTATAATGAGGGATCATTTTACAATGAAGAATAAACTTATAGTAAAGTTCTATTTTACAGTAAGGAACAACCTTACAGTGAGGGACCTATTCCTGTCATAAACAGAGCTTGGTGATTATTTTGCCATGATTATTACACAAGAAGCTTAGTAATGACTAGAATTTTGAGCCTACACCAAGCTCTTCATAATTTGTGTTGTACACATGAAGATTTTCAATATTTGTAGTAACATTACTATGACTAAATTAATGATGTATGCAGAATATTAACACTGCAATTAATTTATATATACATACAGACAGAGAGACATGCACATGAACGCCTTAACTGATCATCATTTGGATCTTATGTCAAGTCTAAAATTCCATCAATGCAATACCAATATACCAATCATCAAAGACAAGATTATTTTCATTCCAGCATATTTTAGAACACATTTTTTGAAACATATGGGGTTATGCAATGAACAGATTGAAGTTTCTGGTCGATTTATATATTATATTATTGCAAATATTAATCAGAATTTAACTTACCAATTTGCTTTAAAAGCAAAATGCAAACAAATTAAAACCCAGATCTGCTACTCATTCATGCTAAATAAATGGTACCTCACTATAAAATACTTCAGTCCCTGATATAATACAGGTATGGTCACAGACTCCATTATAAAGTATCCCCGTATAATCCAGTTACTGATATAACACAGGTATGGTAATAGACTCCATTATAAAGTACCCATGTATAATCTCCATGATATAACAATGTTATAGTCATAGATTCCATTATAAAGTACCCCATATGGTAGAGCCCTTGATATAACATGGGTATAGTCATGGATCCCATTATAAAGTACCCCAGTATAGTAATGTTTCTAATATAACACAGGTATGATCATGAATCCCATTATAATATAACTCAGTATAATACAAACCCTGATATAACATGTGTAAAGTCATGTATTCTATTATAAATTACCCCAGCATAACATAGTCTTTGATTTAACATGGGAACAGTCAATGTTCCTATTATAATGTACTCCAGTAGTATACAGTTCCTGGTATAACATAGATATGATCATGGATTCCATTAATGAATACCCCAGTATAAAATGGTCCTTGATATAACATGGGTATAGTCAGGGATCCCATTAATGAATACCCAGTATAAAATGGTCCTTGATATAACATGGGTATAGTCAGGGATCCCATTAATGAATACCCAGTATAACATGGTCCTTGATATAAAATGGGTATAGTCAGGGATCCCATTAATGAATATTTTGGTATAACATGGTCCTTGATGCAATATGGGTATAGTCAATGATTCCCATTTTAAAGCATATCTGTATATTATAGTCCCTGATATAACATGGGTATAGTCATGTATTAAATTATAAAATAACTCATTACTATATGCTCATCTTTTTTCTCCGTTAACTTTACATTGTCAGAATCATGCAATATTCATCGATATTGAACACCTTTATACTGTATTCCACATGCAAAGGAATTATTTTCTAACGTAAACAATTTTTTATGAATGAACTAAAGCATATATTTCATAGACGACCACATACCAGCAAATGTTTCATAGACTGACACACAAACTGCTTTGGCACATTCCGCGTTTACTTTTTTGATACAATGTTTCAAATTTAACTATATATTGACGCTATACAGGTTCCTCACAATAAAACGCAAGTTATACACATAATCTGTCTTCTTTAGCTGTTAATAAAAATGGCCAAAAATATACTTACAATTTTACATCCTGAATTTCCTCAAAAAATATATTTTCATAGGTCTGTAAATCTGAATTAGATGAGCCATATCATGGGTTCTCAAGAATGATTACACATTTTGAAATTGTACAGTAATTTCAAGTATATTCCAAGTGTAGCTACATCCTCCTTATTGCACTCAAAATGAAATAAACATTAAATTCCACAGCGTGTTTTCGATAATTGCAATGGAAAGGCTTCATAATTTTCCCACATTGTGATCTGAATCATTCAATGACAGAAAAGAAACAAGCATGCCGATGTCAACACAATTCAAAATATTAAAATGGCAGATGCTGCTGGAAACCGATACAAGTCACTTCATGTAGATAAATCCAGACCATAATCAAAACATTGCGTTGAATCAACATATATACCAAAAGGTATTCATTCCAGATCAAATGAAAAAGTTGTTGCAATGCGTCTTCATCAACAATATTACTCCAAATTTCAATTTTAAGTAGAGCAAGTGCCATTTTCTTTTGAAACTTACGTCTAGCGCATGACCAGCTTCATATTTATCTAGGCGGAGTTATTCGCTCATTAATAATGTTGTGTAATGATCCATCAACGCTTATGTATTTAGTTTGGAATACGACGTACAATTAGTTACTTTGTTTCTTTCAGTGTAATTTTCTTTATATATTTAAGCCTTGGGAAGAATAAGAAATGAGCATATAATGAAAAGGTTACTGTATTTGTATGGGAAAATTTGAACTCGTTTTGTCGGAAGGATATACTGCACTCCCAACGTCGTGCTGTATATCTATCCAAAACTCGTTCATATTTTCCCATACAAATGCAGTAACCTATAAGTATAATACAGTCATTGATATAACATACAGTATAGTCATGGATCTTTTTGTACTTATTGAATTATGGCTTTCAATATAATAAACCTTTGTTAGTATGCAGATGTGGGACAGACCTGATGCATTGTCCCATAAATTGTTGTAAGAAGTGACTAATAACAGTCACCATGTTATTTTTAAGCCAAATTAATGGCAGAAAGGGTGTGGTCATGCCAGCAGATCAACCTGGGTCAGGTACCAGTGCAGTATGTGATGGCAGATCTAGGTATGTATAGTCGAACAACTGAATCCAACTAGTAAGTGAGTATATACAGTACTTGCATTGTTGTATGATACAACAACAATCTGCCATTAAAATATAATATATGCCATAATTGGTAACCTCATCTATTTTATATACATTCCAAAAATGGCATTACATTGAGGAACCACTATAGGATTTTGTTTTAAAACTGTATATACCCAAATATCCAAACACATATCCCAAGGCATATCTTGGTCTATGCTGATCACACCTGTTTTTGCATAATATTCAAACTTATGCTATAATACTGACTAGCATAAATTGTATACAGAATTAACACTAATGAGGATAAACTTACTCATTGAGTTTGATAGTACTTGTATAATTGTATACAGAATTAACACTAATGAGGATAAACTTACTCATTGAGTTTGATAGTACTTGTATAATTGTATACAGAATTAACACTGAGGATAAACTTACTCATTGAGTTTGATAGTACTTGTATAGTTGTATACAGAATTAACACTAATGAGGATAAACTTACTCATTTTGATAGTACTTGTATAATTGTATACAGAATTAACATTACTGAAGATAAACTTACTCATAGAGTTTGATAGCACTTGTATAATTGTATACAGAATTAACACTAATGAGGATAAACTTACTCATTGAGTTTGATAGTACTTGTATAATTGTATACAGAATTAACATCACTGAAGATAAACTTACTCATTGAGTTTGATAGTACTTGTATAATTGTATACAGAATTAACATTACTGAAGATAAACTTACTCATTGAGTTTGATAATACTTGTATAATTGTATACAGAATTAACATTACTGAAGATAAACTTACTCATTGAGTTTGATAGTACTTGTATAATTGTATACAGAATTAACATTACTGAAGATAAACTTACTCATTGAGTTTGATAGTACTTGTATAATTGTATACAGAATTAACATTACTGAAGATAAACTTACTCATTGAGTTTGATAGTACTTGTATAATTGTATACATAATTAACTCTAATGAGGATAAACTTACTCATTGAGTTTGATAGTACTTGTATAATTGTATACAGAATTAACACTAATGGGGATAAACTTACTCATTGAGTTTGATAGTACTTGTATAATTGTATACAGAATTAACACTAATGAGGATAAACTTACTCATTGAGTTTGATAGTACGCAACCACTTGGACACCTCCTCCTGACCCATGTTGAGTATATTCTTGTTGCCGGTGTCTTGGTGGGAGGGGGTACTTGGGCTGGTATGGTTGGAAGTCGTGGAAGACTGTTTGAGTGGACCATCAACAGAGTCTGTGATAAGAAGGATAAAAACTTGTTATAAACACAGCTCAAAATGGTGTAATCATGGCATTACAGCATCATTACTATGATGTCACTTGTTACCCACTGTGTAATAGCACCATGAATTTAGGGAAAATTGGATGTAAGATGCAGTTGCAGCAGCTTCTGTCTCTTGTTGAGTAATAATAAGAAAGATTATCTACCATTTTAATAATTGTAAAAAAAAGTTATGTAAAAGAGATAATAAATCCGGTGAAAAGTACATGGCAAATGGCAAAAATGTTAGTGATTTATGACTTGTCATAATCAGATTTTTAGGATTTCTGTGCTGAAATTCTGATATGATCTTAATAAATGTGTAATATATAAAGAACTCACTCAACAACAAATACTTTTCTTGATGTGTAAGGTTACAGAAAAACATTCACCATCCAGCAATTGTCTGATCATTTAGCTCTTATTTTACAGAGAGTTTGTGACTGGATAGAAATATACTGTATTACACTAATGTATAATACCAGTACATGCATTGCTAAACATACTGTGTTACATAAATGTACAATACTATTAGTGCTTAAAATGCTATATTATGCAAATGTACAATACCAGCAGTGCTTAATCTTTGCTATCCAAGGTCCCAACATGTTAATATTATTGACACCTTGGCATATCAAGCGTATGTTTCTGTGCTTCATGTCTGTGAATTTCACAGGATGCTGTGGCAATGCATCCAATCAAAATTAAGTTAATTCAAATTTGAACAATGTTCCAATAATGATCGAGACAAGGTGGAGCACACAGCTTGAATGGACTCATAAATAAGCATTTTCCACTGCTGGTCCATGTTTGTACAAACACCTTTCACTCAAATACACCTGTAATGGCTTCTCTCTGGTACACAAACTTATGATGTTAAACTTACTGAAGAAAATTGCCTCCACCATTTTTGGTTGATGGACAATACACTGCTAATTTACATGCTGTTGGTTGTTGGTTAGTTGGCATTACATACTAAAGGAGGCAACTCATAAAATCCCACAGATGATGCAAGGATAAAGCACTAAAATATCTGATGGACCTGCCAAGGTGTAGATAGGGTTAACATATCAGTCTTGGCTAGCAAAGATGGTAGTGCTTACACTAAACATACTGTATCTCACTAATATACAATACTGAGAGTGCTAAATGTATTGCATTACACAAATGTACAATACTGATAGTGCTAAATGTATTGCATTACACAAATGTACAATACTGGTAAGGGAGAAATATTTAATAAACCTAAAACAAATGCCTTCAGTCAAAGGAAATCCCTAATTGGGCTGCCCTCAATTTGAGGAAATCCCCAAAAGAACTGACCTCAATTTGAGGACATCCCTAAATGACTGACCTCAATTAAGGAAATCACCTAAAGGACTCCCCTCAATTTGAGTTTTCCCAAATAGACTGACCTTAATTTAAGGGAATCCCGAAAGGACTACTCCCAGTTTGAGGAAATCCCCAAAAAGACTTACCTCACATTGTGGAAATTCCCAAAAGGATTTACCTCAGTATGAAGAAATCCCCCAGAGGACTCAATATGAGAAAAAAAACCAAAGGACTGCTTTCAATTTGTGAAAATCCCCAAAAAGTCTGCCCTGAGGAAAGTCAAATAATTTCTGTCTTGCAAGACTTGGTGACCAAAAGAATGAAATCATTCAATGAGTTAAATAAATTTCATTTCAAATAACAGCAAAAATTTCAGATTGTATTTTGTGCATGGTATTATTGTTGTAGTGAAATGACCTTTGGATAACATTTTATTGTGTTTTGTGATGAGGTGTTATTAGATGTGTTACATATATACAAATTATGATATGTGTATATTGTTACAACCCTGTAGTTAAATTACATGAGTGTTAAAATGTGAATTCTTTCTAATTCTTTGTTTCATTTTTATATCATCAATTATTGTTATGATGATGATTATGTTCAAAGGGTCCGATATTTTGTTAGATACATCGTGTCTGTTTAGAATGTAAATGTGACTTGTGTAAGCATGATTTTTTCATGACTGTTTTGTTGTATTAATAAACAGTCGGAAATAGCTGTGTAAACGCATGGTTGTGGCCAGTCATTTCTAATTATACTTCTTGACATTCTATACTGTGATGTGGCTAGATTTCAAAATCTTCATGATTTCTTTATGCGTGTGCATGGAGTGATGTATTAGTTTGCTTTAAATACTCATGTACCTGTGAAATAGTCATAGTCGAGTCATATTTTAACATGTTAGAGTCACATCTTAACATCTTATAGAGTTTCTAATACCTTAAGAAGAATAAAGTATTCCTGTGCTGGAAAGAGTTGTTCATTCATATGTATAAGGAACGTGTTTTATTATTGCCAAAGCTGTACTTCATCTAGCTTCTAAATAATAATTATTTACCTGGAGAACTACACAACTGGCTTTGGACAAAGATATTTGCTGAAATTAGTTCTAAATTGGAACAGAACAATACAAATTGTGATTCTCATTGAATTTTCTGGACATTTGTGTTAACCTTTGTCTGACGTCATTATCCACCATCTTGGAACGTAATTGAGATTCAGACTACGTCAATTTAGAACTGTTTATTCACAGGACTTGTGTGTTTAAACAATTTTAAGACAAATGTTTGGATCTTCTTCGCAAATCATAAATTTTGTTTCATATTTTTACCTTTTCACTGTGTTTTCTAGGTAAGTAAATTATTTTTTTAAATTTACAAAGCTTGTTGTCTTTGCTCTTTTCTTTATGTTACTTTAAACAAGCCAACACTTAACAATATTAACATAAAAACACAGTAACAATCTGATCAATTATAGTTGTGTGGAACATGTCCATCTATAATTTTCCAGAAAACATTGTTGGTTGATTAGTGTTTAAAAACACATTAACACATTGAAAATTATCTTGCTGAAGAGATCTGAGTAAGCTGTCTTAGTGATGCATCATGGCATCCAACTTGGTCCGGTCTATGTGGGATTCTGACTCCATCTGGTCTCTGTGGGATTCTGACTCCATTGGTCTATGTGGAATTCTGACTCCATCCAGTCTATGTGGGGTTCTGACTCCATCTGGTCTTTGTGGGATTCTGACTGTCTTGTCTATATGGGATTCTGACTGTCTGGTCTTGTGAGATTCTGACTCCATCTGGTCTATATGGGATTCTGACTCCATCTGGTCTATGTGGGATTATGACTGTCTGGTCTATGTGGGATTCTGACTCCATCTGGTCTATGTGGGATTCTGACTTCGTCTGGTCAATGTGGGATTCTGACTCCGTCTGGTCTATGTGGGATTCTGACTCCATCTGGTCTATGTGGGATTCTGACTCCGTCTGGTCTATGTGGGATTCTGACTCCATCTGGTCTATGTGGGATTCTGACTGTCTGATCTATGTGGGATTCTGACTCTGTCTGGTCTATGTGGGATTCTGACTCCATCTGGTCTATGTGGGATTCTGACTGTCTGGTCTATGTGATGTGGGATTCTGATTTCATCTGGTCTTTGTGGTGTTTTGAATCTATCAGGTCTAAGTGGGATTCTAATTCCATCTATTGTGGGATTCTGACTCCATCTGGTCCTTGTGGGATTCTGAATGTCTGGTCTTTGTGGGATTCTGACTCCATCTGGTCTTTGTGGGATTCTGACTTCATCTGGTCTTTGTGGTATTCTGACTCCATCTGGGCTTGGTGAGATTATGAATCTGTCTGGTCTTTGTGGGATTCTGATTCCATCTAATCTTTGTGGGATTCTGACTCCATCTGGTCTCTGTGGGATTCTGACTCAGTCTGGTCTTTGTGGGATTCTTACTTCCATCTTTCTGGCACCATCACCATAAAACTATGCTCCAACTCATACTCAGAAAATTTTTAACCAATCCAGGCAGTGTTTGTACATTAGGTGTACAAAAGATAATATCTTGTAAGAATTCCAAGTTTAAAGAAACATTTATTACTTCGCATGTTGAGGGACCTGGTCATTAGTCTAATACAGCCTCAAATAAGCCATCATGGGTCCTCTTTAAACAAGAAATGCAGCTTTAGAACATAAACAAACTGTGAAGCTTTGTGTATCACTGCCATACAGTAACTTATGTAACACAGTAAGCCAGATAAAGTTGCCTCAAAACACTGTATAACCATGCCATACAGAATGCTGACCAATCTGATTATTAGAATGCTGACCAATCAGGTTATTAGATTGCTGAACAATCAGATTATCACAATGCTGACCAATCTAATTATTAGAATGGTAACCAATCTGAATACTAGATTGCTGACTATTTGTGAATCTCTGGTTGTTCCAAAAAATGTCAATGATGCCATCAATCTGGAACAAACAAGATATATTTTGAAGGATTCAAATCAGCACTGGAAAAAAGGGAGTATTGCACTTGCTCTATACCTCTGTGTTCCTATTTTTGATACTTGACTCCAATACGTGCTAGATGTGCAACTGTGTGTGGTTCCATCTGTTGTCAGTGGTTGAACCTGGCTCTCTGATTTTCTCCACCTTGAGAACCTCAAAGTCCAACAATGGAACACTGAAGTCAGATATTTTTTATAAAAAGATATGTGTCCACAGCAAGTAAATGCTGGATACATATCTGCATTGAGAAACAACTGACTTAAATATAAAACTTAGCTACAAATAAAGAAGTATGACATCGACCAGCTTTTGATGTGATAGTACTAAATTCACAAAACACATGCACACAAAATATTGCATTATCCTGTAGCAAACAGACTAAAGAAAACAAACCTTATGTGCATTATATGATGGCAACTGGTGCATACTGATTGACTTTATAGAAAGGATACACTGCATTTTTTTTACATAATTTCCCAGCCCAAGGAGAAATCCCATTTGAATCTATGTTGCTGTATCACACAACATTTACCTTCAAGCAAATTATCACCATTGCAATTCATTAACAAATACATACATAACTGTAAACAAGCAAATACAATATACCTTTATACTATTTTGCATTTGTCTGTGGATCCAAATTTGATGATGTCATTAGTATGATCGAGGTCTCCTTGATGATAATAAGAATAAATAGGAAGATCATTTCATGATGACAATGATTATAATAATAATAATAATAATAATAATAATAATAATAATAATAATAATAATAATAATAATAATAATAATAATATTTGAGAAGAGTTTGCATCAAATCTCTTGTGTCATGCTTTTATCTGTATCAGCAGTTCCTAACCTCAGGTCATGACCCATACCAATGTCATGACCTATACCAAGGTCACAGAGAGTCCTCAGCAGGGTTGCAAAGGGGCATCAGGAGAAAATTTTAAATATGAAATTTTAAATTTATAATATTTCATAAACCTGAGGGTTGGTCTCATTGTGGCCAGTTTATGGTCAGAGAAAAAGAGGTTGGAATCTATAATGAATGATTTACAATTATATACTGAATCCTAAAGTAGGAGAAAAAACACTATGAGTGGGCAAGAATGTGAACGGTGGGTAAATATTTTATAAACAGACAATACAATCTTGACAAAGAACAGAATTCATCCAGTATTTACAGGTGTTGCTCTATTGGATAAAATCTTCTAATTAATATTATTCAATGCAAAATAACATCAACCATCAATGAATATGGAACAATTGAGTTAAGAACTAATCTGACATGTGTCAAATAAGATGTTTAAGAACTTGCTATGTATTAGGCCCAAAGTCAACTGCAAAAATTGCACAGACTTTAAATAGGTCCTAAATAAAAACACTTTGAATAAAATTAATATTATATAATATAGTACAAACAAAGTGTTTTGACAATTATTCATGCCAGTGTAATGGCCATTTTATCACATCTTGGTAAAATGACCATTATTCACACCAGTGTAGTTGCCACTAGATCACATCTTGCCACAATGAACAATGTAGCGGTTTAACATGTTTTTGCCAGATCATGGGGAGGCAACTGTGTAATGTCAATTTCTATCCAGAAATAACCTCACCATAGGAGATAATTTCCTGAATGATTCGTAGTGTAAAGATATACATTGTTATGGCATTTGATATTGCTCTGGTGGTCTAAGTGGTTAGAGTATCCACCTTGGATGTGGGAGATAGCAGGTTCTAACCCTGGCTTAGTCATACCAGAGTCTTATAAAAATGGTACTAGCAACTCTCTCCCATAGTGCTCAGCATTAAGAGGTTAGTGTTGGAACTGGTTGGCCTGGTATCAGGATAATGTGACTGGGTGGGACATAATATTACATGTCTGCAGCAAGATGACCCAATGCTAGATATCATTATAAACTGCCACTCTACAGATACTTAGCATATGACCAAAACTGTTATGCAAAAAATCTAATCACACACAACATGTCCTTTGCTAGTGGACTGGTCCAAAATATGGCTGAGCAGAACAGTGACAGCTGAACATAACAGTAACTGTTCAGTAGTCAATCACAATGCATGATGATTGAAAATCATACCTTTAAAATTAATTTGAACTCTCTGAAAGATTCCAGATTCAGGTTTTCATGATTTACATAGATAAACATCATGGTACTATGGCATAGGATTACAAAAAAAAAGGGGAAATGTAAATGGTAGAAATGAATTAAACCCAATAATTTAAAGCTAAGCAAATTTTCACACATCTTTTATCAGATGAAAAAGAATGCTTAACATCATTTCAGTCCATTAAAGAATCTGAAATTTCAATGGGTTTTAATCAAGTTAAGCATTAATAATTCATGTCCATACAGAATCTGTGTAATCCTCCACTCACTGTTGGATACATGTGACTCAATAACAGCGTGTGTGAAATGGTTACAAGCATAATGACACTGCAAACGATTTGAATAATCAATATTTTCCATGAATCTTAGGATCCTATGTACTCAATATTACTCAAAGAAATCTATGTATCCTATGATACTGCGATGGTGTTGAACATGTACTTGATAATGAATGAAAAGAAATCTAATTTATTTTATAAATATTTACTGTCACACCTGGATATTACCTTGATAATATCTTGTAAGATATATTTGTTTGGTTCAGAATACATGGCATTACAAAAAATTTTTAACCTCTGCATAAAAATGTTTTAATCTGTGAGAATTTTGTCTCATGGAGTGGAACTGTGAGATGGTCTGAAATTCGGTGATATTTTCCTCAAACTATAAAATATCACATGTATGTAACATGGTGGAGTGCCTTTACTAGTTACTGCACAACAGTTGTTTTCTTCTTTATCTATGAACAATTAAACCCAATTATTTAATTATTAGATGTACAAGCCGCAAAAAAAGTCATAACTTCATGGCATTCTGATCAGTGAATCATATTTTTAATCTTTAAAAGTCCACACACACAACACAAGGAATCTATGAAGATGTATCTGATTTGTCTTGACATATTAGCAAACGCCTGGTCAAGCAAACATTTCATCCAAAATGTGCTATTCATTTTTCACTTGAAATATTAGCAAAAGGCTTTCATCCAAAATATTTTGCTCTAATTGCTATTCATTTTTGACTGCAACAAAATATATTCCACTTTTCAAAACCTGATTTTAAAAGTCAAGAATTAGTCTACACTCATCAAAACACAGTGTATATTATGGCCACCCTCACCCATCACCAACAACTCTGCTCAGAATGGATATCCATGATATTCATTACTTGCATCATACTACAACCCTCATCTTACTCTAACTTCCATCTGATTACCTAAACACTGTTTCATGTAAATGTTATTCATCTACTAATTATTCTTAACAGTCCTCAATGTATTCTTAACAGTCCTCAATATATTCTTAACAGTCCTCAATGTATTCTTAACAGTCCTCAATGTATTCTTAACAGTCCTCAATGTATTCTTAACAGTCCTCAATATATTCTTAACAGTCCTCAATGTATTCTTAACAGTCCTCAATGTATTCTTAACAGTCCTCAATGTATTCTTAACAGTCCTCAATGTATTCTTAACATTCCTCAATGTATTCTTAACAGTCCTCAATGTATTCTTAACAGTCCTCAATGTATTCTTAACAGTCCTCAATGTATTCTTAACAGTCCTCAATGTATTCTTAACAGTCCTCAATGTATTCTTAACAGTCCTCAATGTATTTTTAACAGTCTCAATATATTCTTACAACTTTTGGCTACCACTGTGATTCTGAAAAGAAATTTGACATGTGAAAATATATCAAACAGTACAAATCTTCCTGTGAAACACGAGATTCATTTGTAAGATGTTCAATGTCACATAAGTTGTGTACATTTAATTTCTGTATTCACTTGATTTTGCAATTTGAATTTTAGTCAACATAAAATTAATGTTTATGAAAAATACTAAAATCATAAAAATATAACGTCTTTCTCAATGTTTTGGTCTTTTGTCTGGATGGACCTAAATGAACACAGTACTGTTCAGAGCACCATCAGACATTGTAACTCTCCAACCTGCAATCTTAAAAATGTTTCTGTATCACTACAAGATTTCAAATGATATCTACTTAGTCCCAAATCAAAACAGCAGGGGTGAATCCAGAAATGTATTTCAGTATTGTTGGGGGGGTATAAAAAAAATGAGGGGATCCAAATGGGGTCCAAGATCAGAGCTCGAGAAGCTTCCTTATTTTAAACATTTCTAAGGCATGATTTTCACCTGTTCTAGGAAATATTCAAGTTACTCATTTTTAGTTGAAGCGCACACTGATTCAGTACCCCCTGTATTGACTTGTAAGTATGAAAACACATAGGAGAATTAATGGATTTTATCATTTGACCCTTTTTGTTGATTTCTCTGAAAAAGAACTGGCATGAATCATTAGATTGTAATATTTTTTATAGAGTATTTCCTTATATCTTGACATTGCAGTTCAGAAAATTGTTTTGTTTTGAAATTGTAGAATCTCTCAAGGATATCAGAGATAGTTTCAGTGCTCAGCAGTTAATAAGAAGAAATAATTTTGGGCCAGGAAAGCATGAATCCCTCATGCAATGGATTTGTATTGTCATGTCTTTAAAAGAATGAATTTATGAAATGATAATGATAATATTTCTCACTTGTCTGTCATCAAGACAATGAGACACATTTGTTTCTAGATCATGTTATGACAAATATTTCCTCCAATTCTTTCATTAAAATTTGACTAGACAGTATTATTCTTGGGGGAGGGGAGATGTGAAAAATATGTGTTCTACTTGATATGAAAGATGAGTGATTGCTATGGAAGCTATCGGAAACAAAAATTGCACAAATATTTTCTTGTATGTTTCACCAAATATGGCTGTTTTGTAAGTTCATGCAGGGCAGTTGTTAATGAATAATGTATGATATTTTATGTGTAATGTCTTGCTTTCAGTGAAATTACTAGCAGCTGGAACATTCCTGGTATTTTTTACCTTATTTAAAAAAATGTTCATATGAAAAGTTATTTTGGTAAAAAAGTTTGTCACACTAACCTTATGAAAAGTTATTTTTAAAACAAAACTTTAAGAAAATCAGTAACTCTGCATCTCTCTCCTTTTATACATTATTAACACCATGCTGCTTTTATAATTGCATGCATAAAATGTTTATGAAAATTTCACAGCAAAGGCAGCTAAGATTCACATACTCCGACCACCGAAAATTTCATACCTGTATCATATACATTGAAGGTAAATGCTCAAAGAATATTCCCTCTCAATGTGTACAGCTTTGATTTTAAAGGTAAAAGCTTATAGAATATCCACATCATTATGAACAGCTTTGATCTTAAAGGTAAAAGCTCACAGAATACCCAAAGTATACAGCTTTGATCTTGAAGGTGGCATCAAAGCAATGAGATGTGACACAACTTTGAAGCTTCAAGAAAGAAAATAAAGATTGTCACACATCACATCATATGCCCATCTCAAGCACTTTTACAACCAGGGACCTTGACCTTTGGGCTAGAAACCTGCCAGCTACATGATAATGCATGTAGCTGGTAAATAATTTCATTAAAATATCTTAAGTGGTTTAAAAGTGGCAACCTGGAACAGGTCAATAACTTACCATGCTTTTTACCTTAGCCTTTGGTGGATATGGGGGAGGGGTGGAGACCAAAGGCCAGAGGGTATAAATATGATTACGTGAAACAGTCATATAACTAGAGATCCTTAAATCCTTTTCTGTTAAATGTTTACCAGTTATTTCTTGATATACTTCATTATCAACTTTAATTTTAAATCCTATTTGTATTCTGCTACTTGTCTGAGATCTAGCAAAGATGATCCCATGACTTGCCTCACATATTTACCTATTGCTGTTATTCAAAATACCTAGTCTTTTCCAGGTTTCTTTTGGTCAATTTAAATATAGAGAAAATGGCATAAGCAGGTAGAGTTAAATTTGATGAAGGTTATTGGTTTGGTGTCAGTGTTAATGATGCAGTAATTGATGAACCAAACACTGATAATTTAATTGAATAAAGATGTGTTAATTGATGACCCTAATATTGTTAATTTAACTGATACGGAATTTCAAACTCCTGCAAAATCATCCTTATCATATACAGATGGAGTTGACATAAATATAGATGATAAAAAACATACTTTAGACTGAGATAAAAAAAATCACTATAAAATTAATTCAACTTCATTTAGAAAGTGAGGATAAGACATTGTTTATTATGGAATAGGCAAAGATAAAACAGATTTCATTTAAAAATACAGATTTTAAGAAAATGTACCGCAAACAAATTATTATTAGATAGCAGTAAAGTTGGAAAGCAAATAAAGGTGGACTTATAAAAAGAATAAATGCATGGATATCACCAACTGAAAGTCATCAAAGAGTTCATGTACAACAAACTCCTAACATGGATATCACCAACTGAAAGTCATCAAAGAGTTCAAGTAAAACAAACTCCTAACATGGATATCACCAACTGAAAGTCATCAAAGAGTTCAAGTACAACAAACTCCTAACATGGATATCACCAACTGAAAGTCATCAAAGAGTTCATGTACAACAAACTCCTAACATGGATATCACCAACTGAAAGTCATCAAAGAGTTCAAGTACAACAAACTCCTAACATGGATATCACCAACTGAAAGTCATCAAAGAGTTCATGTACAGCAAACTCCTAACATGGTTATCACCAACTGAAAGTCATCAAAGAGTTCATGTACAACAAACTCCTAACATGGTTATCACCAACTGAAAGTCATCAAAGAGTTCAAGTACAACAAACTCCTAACATGGATATCACCAACTGAAAGTTATCAAGGAGTTTAAGTACAACAAACTCCTAACATGGATATCACCAACTGAAAGTCATCAAAGAGTTCATGTACAACAAACTCCTAATTTGCTTATATCAAAAGAAGAGCAGGCAAATAAAAGTTCTAGGTGGTATGAAAATGCAAGTAATTAACATAAACCATTTAGCAAGAAAACTAGAGAAGCAGACATCTTTATAAATGATTATAATGAAAGAACTAGATGTGAGAGTAATTTGAAGAAGTTTAAACCACCTACTAGGTCTAATGTCTAAGCAGTATAGCAATAAAATCGAAACCACCTACTAGGTCTAATGTCTAAGCAGTAAAGCAAAAAAATCTAAACCACCTACTAGGTCTAATGTCTAAGCAGTAAAGCAATAAAATCTAAACCACCCACTAGGTCTAATGTCTAAGCAGTATAGCAATAAATTCTAAGTTACCACAGATCTTGCAAGTAATGACTTACAAATATATAACTTTAAAAAAGTTTTAAAAATTATATCTGAAAATAAAGAAATGAATAAAAGAAACAAAATTAAAAAACTACTACAAAATACTGAAAGCAAAAGGGCATACATTTATTAGACTTTTCTTTTTTTAAAGGATAAAGCATTAAAAGCCTTAAAGCTACCATTAAGCAAGGTATTTTTAAAAAATCTATTTGCATGAAACATGCATGACAACTGCTACTACTTTTTCAGCTGTATGTATGATCACAACAATTCTGCAAACTTTGCAAAAAGTTTAAAAGAAGGGAAATTTTGCAAGATGTTTAACATAAGGGAAACTAGCTAGCAGTGCAGGTGAAGCAAGTCATGGAGATGCAAGTACTATTGATAAATTTTATGCTGCAAACTCTAAAAGCATGAATTCTGTAAGATGTTACTACAACTCATAACCGAGTGAATCTTCAGTGACACTTAACAATTAACACTGATGAATTGGGTAGACACCTGCATAAATCACCAGCCTGAAATGGTTTAACATTCCTGTTTAGGCTGTGATTGATTTTAATTGGATAATGGTCAGATAGGCAAGGACAATTTCTGCTTAAGTAGTTGAAAAGTGATAAACTAGAGAAATGCACAAACAACTTTTGTGCCATTTGAAACCAGTCTCATAAAATGAGATTTTCCAGACATAGTTATTAATAATGATGGGATAGAGAGAATTATTCAAATTTCAATGGGTGTGTGTTAATTTTTGGTGAATTTTTTGGTGGTTAGATCAATTTAAGTCTGATTGACCAAGCTAAATAAGGGGGAAGGGGTTTCTCCAGATGAAATTCAATGTTTTAAGTTATTTCCTTTGTGAAATGAATCAGCCTAAGTTTCTGCAGGAAGGCAAGATGTTGACTGGTGAAGTAGTCAAAGTAGTCAGAAGGGTATCTTCTGAACCTTTCCCCACTGAAAGAATCAGCTAGCCAATACATTCCCTGGGGGAAACAATTGGCTAATCAATTCTTTTCCCCTCCAGCTGTAAAGTTACCCTCAGAGAAATTGCTAATTTAATAAAAATTTAATTCATGGACAGATGCTTTGATTTATTCACATACAACTAAGCTTTAGTCAACTTTTTTTTTCTGACATCAATTTTCATTCTAGATCTCAAATGGGAAATGGTTTACATGGTAATATGCCTTACATTACTTGCAGTTTTTTATGAATGAGTTTCATACTTTAATGTCAATTTGTAATCTGACATCAGTTCTCAAAGCTCTCCAAAGGTTGGAATTCTTATTTTAATGTCAATTCGTAATATTTGACATTGGTTCTCAAAGATCCCAGAGGGATGGAATTCTTATTTTAAACCATCCCCATTAAATTAAATTATAAGTCCCTAAAAGAAGTGAAAACAACTATAGGATAAAATATTCCGGGCAAAGACCTGGTATAAAAGAACTTTGACAGGACCTGGATTTAGCATGAAATAACCCTAAATCAACTGATGCCAGACACAAAGCAGATGGTTTAGAAGAGGCAGACTGATGCATGTACTACTACTACTACTACTACTACTACTACTACTACTACTACTACTACTACTACTACAACTACTACTACTACTACAACTACTACTACTACTACTACTACTACTACTACTACTACAGTTATGCTTCTATAAGTAAGAGTTTCTTAATCAAACATTGAATAAGGCAAATATAATTTGAAGTCATAAATTGGTAAATAATTTAAATTACTTTGCATTTTGCCTAAAATTTGTCAGGAAATGGTTTGAAGCTTGCCAATGATTTTCAAGACATTTCTATTTTCCAGTCACAGTGTGGTAAAGTTTTGTCATATCCATTACATATTTGTTAGAATTTTAAAGGCTATCAATACTGTTTGATATTGGTGTAACAGAAATAGTAATCCATTCATATGAGATTGTTGAGATGTAATGTGTGTCCAGAGTACCTTACTGTTGTCACTTATTAGTGTGTGGAAATTATCAAACCTCTATACAATAAATAAGTAATCTCTAGATATTAAAAACAAAATCAAAAATTGACTTATCATATGCTCCATTGATTTCTATAATTTGGAAATGTTTGAAATAAAAGGATAAGTACCTGTGCAAGACAGACGTGATATGGACAAAAATCTTGTTTCTTACTTGCATTGCAGTATATACATTCTGGCTCAAATAGTATGTACTTGTAGACCATCTAAATGACACAAGCTATGGAAATGATGTCTAGTGGTTTGAACGAGAGCACATTCTGTTAATAAGCAAATGTGTAGCATTACCAAAAAATGAATGCTGTGTTGTTTTTTACATCTGACAACAGTAACAAGGAAACCAAGATATTTTGTGATACCTTGGTAATTTACAGAACAATTCCTGATTTCTTTATTCTGTAAATGCTAGTAAAAAGCTTGTCTGATTATTTGGAATATTCGATTGCAAAAATATTTGGCACCTTTGATATATTGATAATTGTTGCATGAATATGATCTGTGTGCATGGAAAGGTGGTTCTGTGCTATGGTGAGCTACCAGGTCCCATCACATTATGTGTGCCTGGCTAACTAGTCATTCACAGAAAACAGAATGACTATGAGATAAGTCTAATATGATGTAATACTGTTTGCTTTTAGAGTTCACATTCTGTTGATCTTATCCCAACCCAATACAGTTATGTGCAGAGTTGAAGGGTTTTGTGTAGATTATCAATAATGCTTGTTCAATCAGAGTACCTAAATATCTGGGTGCATGTCTACAAAGTTTAGCCACTTTGGGTCTGTGTAGAAAAAACAATGCATCCAAGAGCAAATGGTAAACAATGGTTGTGCACTCAGATTTTGAAAGATGGTACAAAATATGCACCAAAGCAAATAAATGAAATTTGAACCTATGTAACACAAAGTACATACAAAATATTTCCATTAGGTGCAAGATCAGAATTATCTCCATTAAATTTTCAACTTGAAATTGAAGACCAGTAAAATTTCTGTATAGGAATTGTAATACAGTAATATTAAAATGTGTAAGTTGTAAATTAAAGATATAATGGTATGCTTTCCTTAGTAAGTATTTGACCCTTTCCTTTTGTATTATATTAGTGAAAGCTCTGCATTGATTAATTGGTAATGAAGCAAATGGTTATCCATTACAATACCAATATAGAAAAAATAAGAGCAAGAAAAATTGATCTAAATAGCAAATCATATTACAGACACATCTACACAAAAGAAACCCAACCACCTTCTACCTTGTCATCATGTTATATACACCATAGCACAAGACAGAGAGTAGATAATAGGTTATGGGCACATACACAGACATCTTAAGAATCTGCTAAAGATTTGTGTTAAAATTGGATGCTACAACTTTAAGGGCCTGAACTAAAATTACATAAAGTTAGGACAGTGAAGCTGCAGGAATGATTTCACTCAAACACACTAGAATTGAAATGGACTTATCAGCAGCAGTGTGTTTTCTTTCTGAATCCAATGGCAATTCCACCCCCCCACCCCCACCACCCAGGTAAGATGTGTGGCAAAGCCAAATGCCTAAATTGATTATCCTATAAATTTTTTTTTATCAGGCTCTGTTGAAACATTATTTTGATGTTGGATAATTTTTAGGCATCCATCAATATATTATTTTCTATGATTTCATTTAAATATACATACTTTACTGCTTGATGTCACTTAATATTGTTTACAATTAAATTTTAAAAATTTATTTATTGCTGGGATGCTGAAAAAGTCCTTCCTTCAAGCTTTTCCCAGTGTGTGGGTGTGTATTCCAACTCATGTCCCCAAAAATTCAATTTATACACTATGCTTTTTTTGGCTTTGTCTGATGCCTATTTTCTATCAAACATGTAAGTTTTGTAATTTTTTAAAACTCACAAAGCATGATCTTAACTCAGTGAATTTGTAAATTTGGTAAGAAGTTACAGTAGCACCTTTTCTTGGATTGATCTTTTCTTGAAGCAAACAATTCACTTGAGACTGTTTTACAGTAAAGTTTATCAGATATAAAAATGTCCATGAACTTACAGGTCACTTATACTGAACTGAAAAATGCTTATACCTCATAAAAATGACTTCTAAGACATTCATAAGCTGATAAGTAAATACAGGTGAAGCCAAAAATAATTTATTCAATTACCTTATACCCAGTATTGTACGTTGTACTTATGCATGCATACTCTGACATTTCACTAATGTCATTATTATGTATGCAAAGTAACTTGTAAGCGACCCATAAGTCCTCCATAAATCTAGCAATTTAGAACACTGGTAACTTGAGCTGGAAAAAGTTATTTTTGTAATGACCTACACATATAAAGTGCTAAAAATAAGGAAGTAACAAATTTGTGTCAACTTTGTTGTTTAAAACTGGTGATCATTCATTTTTGGACAGCCATGTATATGCATCTCATCAATAAAAAAAATAAATTAACTGCTGTGGTGAAAATAATGGGAGTCAGATTGGCACCATTTTCATTTAGAACCAACTAGGTATCATAAGATGACTACTGGTATAACCCCATGTTGATATAGCCATTCATTTGGGACAATTGGAGATAACAATATTTTAAAGACAGCAACCATAGTTGGAATATGGAGCATCAATTTGTATCATTTTCAATTATGACCAGCAAGACATCATGAAAGTCTTGTCAAAATTACATTCCATTTAAGAGTACTGGTATAAGCCCAAGTTGATTAAGTCTTCCATTTGGGAGAAATAGAGATAACAATATTTTCATATTGAACATCAATTTGTATTATTTTTATTTATGACCTGCTAGACACGACAAGAACTCTTATGATGTAAGTTCATGTTGAAATATCCTTCCATTTATGAGCAGCAATAACAATTTATATAGATGGCTACCATGGTAACCACACTGGATTTCAAATAAGCACCATTTTAATTTATAACAAATATGACATTTTAAGACATCCTCTTGTGAAATCTGATGCTGATATAGCATTCACTTTGAATGAATAACAACAAAATGATTTTTCAAAAACAAAGTAATGGACATTTGATATCAGATTTGCAACATTTCCATTTAGGACCAATGAGCCACTACAAAGACTTTTGGTGAAAGTACAATAACCAGCCATATTGGAGAAGAAGTGATTACCATTTTTCACATTGCCATTGTGGTGGCTATATTGGGGGTTGGACTGATACCTCTATCATTTATGGCCAACTAGATATCATCAGAAGTTTTTTTAGTGAAAACTCCATGTTGCTATGACCATCCAATCAAAAGTAATGATAACATATTTTCAAGATGGCCACTGTGGCAGCCATAATGGAGTCCAAACAATACGGTTTTCATTAGGACCAACTAGACCATGGGATGAATGTGTGTGTAAAATTTCATGGCAATTTTCCAAGGAGGAGTAATGGTATCAAACTGACAGAAAGATGGATGATGGATAACAGACCAACCTGTATAATCTTCTTGGTTATGCCCAGTAGAAAGCTAATGGAAAGCTCTGTGATGAGATTCAGATTAATAATATCATATTGGATTGGTATAACTCAACCATGATTCTAGTATTGGCCAAGAAGTTGTGGATGAATATTTAGTTCCATTTGTTCACAACATCACAGTAAATCCTTGTTTTGTAAATAGCAAAGATAATCTGAATGGTATATAATTGCAGTCACCTTCGTGCATTAAATGTTTGATCAAGAATGTACCAATCACATCAATGCATTATCACTTGTCTTCTCTGCTGCTATTAGAAAATGTTGAATTCAAAGGTATCATGGGGCTAGCTGGACTATCGAAATGTATTAGTTAGATATTGATGACTCTTTGCCATGCATGACATAATATTTAGCCTCCTCCCCACAGCCACCCCTTAAATGATCATATATGAATATCTATACACAGAAGTGTCTTTAATAGATACCTCCAGTGGTGATGTTTCCAGATGTGAATTTGCCTTGACTGCCTAGTTCTTTCAGCAGAATCTGGAATGACTTCTCTAGTTGGTACTTTCCACTGAAATCGGCATAAAGCTTGGCTCCGAGCATACTTCCCAGCCAGCCCCTAGGCTGATAATTTTGCTGCATGATGATAGGAATGTATTTCTTACGCAGCTTGTATGTGTACTCTCCCTCTGGAATATAATAAAACATACATAAATAAGATCTATAACATACAGGATCAACAATGAATTCCCTTTCAAATATGTGCAGGTGTAAACCATGATAAATTACACACACACACACATAAAACATTATAAAAATTGAATCAGAGCAAAACAATATACTCATTTTGCACAACTGCAGCATTGGGTTCTTTGCTTGACACACAGACAAAAGGTAACGGGTTGCCTATTCAAGTAGGGTGTTTTTCTCTAGGTGTGGAAATCACAATTCCCTGAGTTTGAGTTCAAGATTGAATTTCACTCATCCTATCAAAAGCTACTTAATGAAATTAAACTCTTTGTCACTGACTGAGAGACTGACACAAAATCTCAAGGTCAGAAGTTGTAACACTTCTAGGCCAGATTCTATAGTTTTCTATTGATATAAGACTACCTTATGTCCACTAAGATTAAAGTACACCACAAAACAGAGTAAAAGAAACCCCAATTATTGTCTTTCTTCATTTTAAATATAGAATGAATAAAACTGGCTAATGGAACTTTATTTGTAGAGTAATCATGCTGCAAACAGAATGTAATCAAAGTTGTATAGAGTTGCAGTGAAACATGAACTAATCATTGTTGGCATCCATAATATATATGTATACTATTTACCTACCTGTTCTACAGTCTGGGCTCTGCTTGTATTTTTCAGACATACAAATAAGCACTACAGCAGAGTTTTCAATGCCATCAGCCATGGCTTCCAGTGTTGACCCTCCCATTCTCTCCACATCAATCCATATGGCATAACCTTCAGCCTGAAAGAGAATATAACCATTAGTTGTCTTTGTCCCACAATTTCATAATTAGATCTTACATCTGAATTGAATAACTTTATTTTTCATAACCTTGAAAATTATTGTTTCTGTTTTATCACATATAACATTGCAATTGTGCACCAACACATTTTCTCCATATCAGTCCATGTAACTTAGGTCTCAAAAGGGATAAAATGGAAAGATAACCTAAATCTATAACCATTGGCAATAATTAAAGAAAGTTGTTCTTAGCAGTATAAATATTGAGTTTGAATGCATTATAAACAGTGCTTTATTGGTGTTGAAAACAGAAAATGCAAAAATAACCAACATTATTATCAGATATAAAGGATTTAATGCAAGTGTTCATTGGACATGGAATTTATTGTGAAAAAAGGAGTTGATTAACGTTACATGAATCTAATGAAGTGGGATTTTAAAATTCATTGGAAAAGGGCAATAGCCCTGTCAAATTTTTATCTAGAAGACAAAAACTTCAAAAGTTATGTATACAAGTAATACGCAATTCTACTTCAAACAAGTGTAATTATTCTGCAAGGATGGTGGTGCTATAGTGGTAACAAGATGTGTCAGTGAATGGAAAGACATAAAGCTGGAAAATGTAACAATCTTAATATGCAGCCTTAACAATTCTATCATTTTTAATTTGAAAAAGACATTTGCATCAAGGAAAAGTGACATACCTTGAGACGATCTCGAATTTTGTAAACTATTTCCTTGTCAGACCATGAGTAACTCAAAAATACATGACCCGTTGTCCTTGAAGCTGACTTGGGCCCTGGAATAATTGTATTTCCTCATGAACACATATCATAATAACTTAAACAAACCGAATACTAAACACACATCAAAGTATCTTGAATCAATTGAACACAGAGTGTAGCTTAAATCAACTGAATGTTGAGTGAAAATTAAAACAAGTGTCAAATGCCTACAGGTAAACAACTGATAAGAAAGATATATTTATTTAAATGCAATTTTCAATTTTAAACACAACAAACTCATATGGTTTACAAAATACTTAATAATTTTAAAATACATTGAAAAGGTTAGCACACTAGATTACTTTATCCTGAATTTTGTCTTGGACATCTGTTTCTGTGCATCACATTGGGCTTTTACATTACAGTCCTGTGCCAAAAAGCAACCATTGTTTCTTTCATCTTTGGTTATTAAAGCTTAAGCATGCAGAGAGATGATAGGTATTTCCTGGAAGTCATGAAAATTCCATTACTCATTAGTTACATAAAAAAATCTCTTAGAATCAATTAATTTACATAAAATAGAAGCAATATGAATTTAAAACTATAGTACAGGAAATCTACAGCAAGTTAGCATCAGTCATATGTTTGATACCCAACAATGTATCAAGACATCTATCATGCCACTTGATTAAACTTGTATTAGCATCAGTCACAGCCAACTGACTGAACCATCTGTGTCAGTCAACTGCACTCTGATATTGTGAGCTCTTGTTTCTTGAGCTATTGGGAAATATTATGAGACTAATGCCTATTATATATAATTGTATCTTCTTATTTGCAACACTGATGATCTTTTCATGATATACTCTGGATTAGGTATCATCATCATCATCATCATTATCATCATCATCATCATCATCATCATCATCATCATCATTAATACCTTAACCTAAGAGGTTACTGGGGGACTTTACAACCAATTTGTTTCCATCTTTCCCTGTTCTCTACTACCCTTTGATAATCTCCAAATCCCATGCCTGTCCTCTCTTTAATGTTGGCTTTCCACCTCTTTTTCTGTCTGCCTCTTTGGAGGCCCCAAGTGGCCAAGTGGTCTAAAGTGTTCTCCATTTTGGTTCACTGTCATCTCACTTCTGAATGCATGGGTTCTAGTCTAAGATTCAGCGAATGTGGATATATGAGAAAGCTTGCCAGTAGCTTCTTGTGGGTCGGTGATTCTTTTCGTGGATTTCACGATTTCTTCCTGCACAATTAATATAGACAGCCATGTATAGATTATTGTGTGCTGAAAAATGGTCTTAAGCCCAACAACAACAACAACTGTTTTCCTCTTCTGCACCCTCGATCTGTGCCTTGCAAGATCATTTTTGCCAGTCCAGATGATCTTGTGACATAACCTTACCACTTCACTTTGTGCTTTTTTACAGTGGTCAAGAGATCTTTATAGGATCCGATGGCTTGTTGGATTCTGTTGTGAACTTCTTTGTTGGTTACAAGGTCAATGTATGAGTGGCCCAAGATCTTGCAGTAGCATCTCATTTTGAAGATTTGAATCCTTCTTTGTAGATCTGATGTGATTGTCCATGTTTCACAATCATACAGAAAGATGGATAAGACAATCAAGTGCACTAGCCTTATTTTGGAGCCAAAAGCAATGCTGGTATCTTGCCATATTGTTCTCAACCTTGTTAGTGATGCAGTCTGTGCAATCCTGCAAACATAGTTCTTGTTTGGAGCCCTCAGCTGTGAGAATTGATCCCATGTACTTGAAGGTATTACCCTTTTCTAGCTTCTGTCCACTGACCTTCATTTCTGCACTGATGTCATTGGTCTTGTTTTGTCATCAGTTTTTTTTTTTGCACTAATCTCTATTCCATATGCTGTGGAGGTTGTGTCAAGGCACTCAACAAGTGAGCCAGTTCTTTTTCACCTCCTGCTAAACCATCAATATCATCT
Organism: Potamilus streckersoni; assembly: GCA_016746295.1. NCBI lineage: Eukaryota > Metazoa > Mollusca > Bivalvia > Unionida > Unionidae > Potamilus > Potamilus streckersoni. The sequence continues at coordinate 810,149 of JAEAOA010001516.1, forward strand.
GCAAAGCGAAGGTTGGTGATTATTCCTTCTCCGAAAATCCAAACATGGCCTCTGGGTTATACCAAACTGAAATCACTGTGTCAAAGAACTACACGACTTTGCACGAAATGCTTACCTAATGTGGCATGATAATGGTAAACCTCATCATGGACAATTAAGTAACTGAATGCACCAAACAAGAGCACAATTTAAGTATACTCTTAGGTTATGCAAGAATGATGAGGTAAAACATAGAGCAGACTCAATAGCACAAAAATTTTAAAATGTTGACCAATGTGAATTCTGGAAGCAAGTTAAACAAAGTATTATGACAACTTTCAATAAACTACCAATCTGCATTGATGGGTACCATAGTCAAAATAATATATGTAACATGTGGAAAAATCATTTTGAAAACTTACTCAATAATGTCAAAAACAAATTGAATAAGAAGCGTGCTACTTCAGCATTGAATACCCCTTCCTCTCATATTGACGAAATCACATTATCTGAGATCCAAAATGCAATAACAAGGCAAAAAGGTGGTCAATGTCCTGGATCAGATTTTTTTATGTTGAACATTTTAAATATTTAGATACTAGACTTCATGGGCTATTATTGATTTTATTTAATTGCATGTTTGTGCAAAACTTTGTACCAGATGATTTCACAAAAGTTACAATTATACCGCTACTAAAAAGCAAAATTGGTAATCTAGCGGACAAAAATAACTACAGACCTATAGCTCTTACGACTATTATCTTAAAACTATTCGAATGCATCATACTACAAAGCTGCGAAGTTATATTCTCTGATAATAAGTTTGGATTTAAAAAGCAGCATTCTACAGATTTATGTCTTTATGCCTTTAAGGAAACCGTCAGCTATTATGTGGAACATGGCAACCCAGTATTTGCATGCTTTTTAGATGCTAGTAAGGCATTTGACAGGGTCAATCATTGGACACTCTTTAAAAAGTTGCTGGAAATTAAAATACCTGTATACATTGTTCATACTTTAGTCAACTGGTATGGCAAACAGTTGTATTACGTGTCATGGGGAAGTGTAATATCCAGCACTTTCCATGTAACCAATGGGGTGAGGCAGGGAGGTATCCTTTCCCCCATTTTATTTAATACTTACATTGATGAGTTAAATCGTATATTGGGTCATTGTAACGTAGGGTTACATCTGCCACCAAATGGGCTGTTTCTTAACAATTTTAGCTTTGCTGATGATATGTCACTGATAAGTCCGTCTGTCGCAGGTTTAAGAAAATTATTGAAGATATGTGAACAATATGCATTAGAGAATGATATCATCTATAATTCACAAAAATCAGTATGCATGGTCTTTCAGCCCACTTCTTTTAAATTACCATCACCTCCTATATATCTTAACAGCAATGCTCTTACATATGTTGACAGTTATGCATATTTGGGCCATATTTTGAAATTCAATCAGTCAGATAATGAAGATATGATGAGACATTATCGATATTTATGTACTTGAACAAACACGCTTCTACGCAAATTTAAGCCTTGTTCATTGAGTATCAAAATTAGATTATTCAAATCTTATTGTTGCACTATGTATTGTGCTCCACTGTGGACAAACTTTAGTGAAAATGTGAAAAGAAAACTAGTAATTGGTTAGAATAATAGTCTTCGCTTTTTATTAGATTTTCCTAGATTGAACAGTGCCTCCAACATGTTTGTAAATTATAATGTATTCAGTTTTGAGAAAGTAATGAGAAAGTATGTATTCTCAGTGATAACAAGACTATATAATAGTGAGAACTGTATATTGAAATCACTTTGGAACTATGACATTCATTTAAATTCTCATACTGTTAGTAGATGGAACAAATTACTATTTAAATGTGTCACTTAACTTCATATTTTAACAATACAGGGCGCAAATAATTGTTGTAAATGTATCTGAATATTTGTACATATGATATATATGTTCTTTTATGTATTCAATGTTTTACTATATATCCGTATTTTAACTTAGATGTATGAATCATGCAGTCTGAAATAAAGAATTCTTATCTTATCTTATCTCAGCAGTACATATGAGGAGACAATGATAAATACTGATATCTCAGTAGTACATATTGAGACTGCATTAATCCATATGGAATAATGATAAATACTGATATCTCAGTAGTACATATTGAGAATGCATTAATCCATATGGAATAATGATAAATACTGATATCTCAGTAGTACATATTGAGAATGCATTAATCCATATGGAATAATGATAAATATTGATATCTTAGTAGTACATATTGAGAATGCATTAATCCATATGGAATAATGATAAATACTGATATCTCAGTAGTACATATTGAGAATGCATTAATCCATATGGAATAATGATAAATATTGATATCTCAGTAGTACATATTGAGAATGCATTAATCCATATGGAATAATGATAAATATTGATATCTTAGTAGTACATATTGAGAATGCATTAATCCATATGGAATAATGATAAATATTGATATCTTAGTAGTACATATTGAGAATGCATTAATCCATATGGAATAATGATAAATATTGATATCTCAGTAGTACATATTGAGAATGCATTAATCCATATGGAATAATGATAAATATTGATATCTCAGTAGTACATATTGAGAATGCATTAATCCATATGGAATAATGATAAATACTGATATCTCAGTAGTACATATTGAGAATGCATTAATCCATATGGAATAATGATCAATATTGATATCTTAGCAGTACATACAGTGCATTAATCCAAATGGGATAATGATAAATACTGATATCTCAGTAGTACATATTGAGAATGCATTAATCCATATGGAATAATGATAAATATTGATATCTTAGCAGTACATACAGTGCATTAATCCAAATGGGATAATGATAAATACTGGTATCTCAGTAGTACATATGGGGAATGTATCAATCCATATGGAATAATGATCAAAGCAAGTGAATAATTATTCAACAGTATGTGTACGGGATTCTTTAATCCATATGGGATAATGATAAATACTGGTATCTCAGTAGTACATATGGGGAATGTATCAATCCATATGAAATAATGATCAAAGCAAGTGAATAATTATTCAACAGTATGTGTACGGGATTCTTTAATCCATATGGAATAATGATAAATACTGGTATCTCAGTAGTACATATGGGGAATGTATCAATCCATATGAAATAATGATAAATACTTATATCAAAGCAAGTGAATAATTATTCAACAGTATGTGTACGGGATTCTTTAATCCATATGAAATAATGATAAATACTTATATCAAAGCAAGTGAATAATTATTCAACAGTATGTGTACGGGATTCTTTAATCCATATGGGATAATGATAAATACTGGTATCTCAGTAGTACATATGGGGAATGTATCAATCCATATGAAATAATGATCAAAGCAAGTGAATAATTATTCAACAGTATGTGTACGGGATTCTTTAGTCCATATGGGATAATGATAAATACTGGTATCTCAGTAGTACATATGGGGAATGTATCAATCCATATGAAATAATGATCAAAGCAAGTGAATAATTATTCAACAGTATGTGTACGGGATTCTTTAGTCCATATGGAATAATGATAAATACTGGTATCTCAGTAGTACATATGGGGAATGTATCAATCCATATGAAATAATGATCAAAGCAAGTGAATAATTATTCAACAGTATGTGTACGGGATTCTTTAGTCCATATGGGATAATGATAAAGACTGATATCTCAGTAGTACATATGGGGAATGTATCAATCCATATGAAATAATGATCAAAGCAAGTGAATAATTATTCAACAGTATGTGTACGGGATTCTTTAGTCCATATGGGATAATGACAAAGACTGATATCTCAACAATGCATACTTGTTGCAGCTTTTGATGCCTCATTTTGTCCATTCAGAATCCAAAGGGCACCCCTGGCATTTTCCTGCAAAGTCTTATTATCAGAATCAGTCAATTTCTCTAGAATTTGCACAAGCTTGGGAAACTCGATAATTCTTTTGCATGCTTTCTTTCTAAATGAAAGTGTCCAAATACACCGAGCACAAGAGGCCTGCTCACGTACATCCTGGCTTTCAAGCATTTTGATAAATAACGGTAAAGCATATGCTTTTATAATCTGCAAAGAAAAGCCAAAATACCTTCAGATTACATGACAAATATCAGTAACAGCCATAAAACATTCAAATTACATGACAAATATCTGTAATAGCCAGAAAACATTCAAATTACATGACAAATATCACTAACAGCATTAGTACATTCAAATTACATGAGATATCAGGAACAGCCATAATACAATCAAATTACATGACAGATATCTGTAACAGCTATAATACATTGAAATTATATGACAGATATCTGTAACAGCCATAACACATTCAAATTACATGACAGATATCTGAAACAGCCATAACACATTCAAATTACATGACAGATATCTGAAACAGCCGTAACACATTCAAATTACATGACAGATATCCGTAACAGTCATAACACATTCAAATTACATGACTGATATCTGAAACAGCCATAATACATTCAAATTACATGACATATATCTGTAACAGCCATAACACATTCAAATTACATGACAGATATCTGTCACAGACATAATATATCCAAATTACATGACAGCTATCTGTAACAGCCATAACACATTCAAATTACATAACAGATATCTGTAACAGCTATAATACATTGAAATTATATGACAGATATCTGAAACAGCCATAACACATTCAAATTACATGACAGATATCTGTAACAGCGATAACACATTCAAATTACATGACATATCTGTGACAGCCATAATATATCCAAATTACATGACAGCTATCTGTAACAGCCATAACACATTCAAATTACATGACATATATCTGTGACAGCCATAATATATTCAAATTACATGACAGATATCTGTTACAGCCATAATATATTGAAATTATATGACATAGGTGGTGCTCATCAGTTATTATGTACTCTTGAGAGAGTGATGTATGGAAGGTGAAGTTGTTTGCATTTAAAACATGCACACTAGGAGAATGTTGGCATACCTCTATGCTACATTTCATGTAATGTGGCTGACATTTCTTTGGATATTGTACTTTTAGAAATATAAATGATCTTAGCACACTGCTAACTAAAATGACTGCTCCCTTGTGCTCCAAAAATCAACCTGAATTTATCTAAAATACACTATCCTTGGCAGTTATTAAATAGGGTAAATTAATTTTGCCAGACTAGACAATACCAGCTTCTGAAAGTGCAGTGAATGAATTACACAATACATTAAATATAAAGAAATGTTATTGGCTCTTTTTTTTACAATTTACCTCTGAAGGTCAGGAAGTGAAAATGAGCAAGTGGAGTTAGCACTTTTTAGAAAGGTGCACATCTGGAGTAAAGCCAAACTGTATATTCTATAACCCATATTACACCCATCAATCATACACCAAAATAAAGGGAATTATAGGTTCTTTAAACAATAACTAAGATATACAAAATCTTTTTTAAATAGCCTGTATAACTAGTGAGACAATCCGGGCAAATTCTTTTTCTTTAAAATTCTAAACCCTAAGCTAAATACGAAAGTGTAGAGTGCCACAATATCTGTAACAGCTATAATACATTCAAATTACATGACAGATATCAGTAACAGCCATAACACATTCTAATTACATAACAGATATCAGGAACAGTTATAACACATTCAAATTACATGACACATATCTGTGACAGCCATAATACATTCAAATTACATGCCAGATATCTGTAACAGCCACAATAAATTCAAATTACGTGACAGATATCAGTAACAGCCATAACATATTCAAATTACATGACAGATACCAGTAACAACCATAACACTTTCAAATTACATGACAGATATTGGTAACAGTCATAATACATTCAAATTACATTACAGATATTTGTAACAGCCATAACACATTCAAATTACACGGAATATATCTGTAACTGCCATAATATTTTCAAATTACATGAAAGACATCTGTAATAGCCATAATACATTCAAATTACATGACAGATATTCAGATATCAGTAAGCCATAACACATTCAAATTACATGACAGATATCTGTAACAGTCATAATACATTCAAATTACATGACATATATCAGTAACAGCCATAACACATTCAAATTACATGACAAATAAGACACAGGTTATTGGTCCAAGTGAGGAATACGCCACTTTTGATGATGATAATCTGCATAGCAACTTAATTATTTAAAATGGACCTCAAAATTGTATGGTACTGATTACAGCCTGTTTCATCTTTTCAAATAGTCCTCAAAATTGTATGGTACTGAATACAGCCTGTTTCATCTTTTCAAATAGTCCTCAAAATTGTATGGTACTGAATACAGCCTGTTTCATCATTTCAAATGGGCCTCAGAATTGTATGGTACTATAAATACAACCTATTTCATCATAGCAAATAGTCCTCAAAATTTGATGATGTTGAATACAGTCTGTTTCATCATTTCAAATATTCCTCAATATTCAATAGTACTGAATACAGTCTGTTTCATCATTTCAAATAGTCCTCAATATTCAATAGTACTGAATACAGTCTGTTTCATCATTTCAAATAGTCCTCAATATTCAATAGTACTGAATACAGTCTGTTTCATCATTTCAAATAGTTCTCAATATTCAATAGTACTGAACACAATCTGTTTCATCATTTCAAATAGTCCTCAAAAATCAATGGTACTGAATAAAGACTTTTCATCATCTCAAATAGTCTTCAAAATTAAAAATTGTATGGTACTGAATACTGCCTTTTTGATCATTTCAAATAGTCCTCAAAATTGTATGGTACTGAATACAGCCTGTTTCATCATTTCAAACAGTCTTCAAAATTGTATGGTACTATAGTCCTCAAAATTGTATGGTACTGAATACAGCCTGTTTGATCATTTCCAATAGTCCTCAAAACTGTATGGTACTGAGTATGGCATAACTGTTAATGGAGGCAAAATTGTAAAAATTCCATGATTAATTTCAGCAAAAATTTTAACATACTTACCTCCTGTCATAATGGCATTTACAAATTGAATAGTCTCAATTTAAACTTGTTACAACAAAAAAGTAAATCATGGTCTTATATCATATAAAAATAACATTTAGAAAAATAATTTCTACACTGTATTACAATAAATCAAAAACAGGAGTGTGCAGAAAAATCAGTTTTATCCACTTACTTATCACTACTTCTCTCAACCCCTCCAACCCACCTGACCCAACAATGCCCTCCATAATATATATATATATATATATATATATATATATATATATATATATATATATATATATATATATATATATATATATATATATAAAGAATTATAAATATATACCAGACAGAACAGACTGTGCTATCCCAGGATTCTGTAGTAGAATCTTGATAATAATGGGTAGAATTTAATAGTTTAATACAAACAAAACTATCATACATGTTGGAGAAATTAAATTCATACTCTATGGAGCTTAGAACTAAGGTCTGCAAGTTTGTGCCATTAACATGCAGACCTGGGTTCAAAACTCCATAGAATAAGAATTTAACTTCTCTAAACCTCTAACCTGTATGACAGTATTGTTTGTATTAAACTAACCATACAGTCATAACAAAGGATTGACTGTATCTAAGTTTCTATGTAGTTTTTCTGTTGCATTTTAAACTATACACTGTACAGACCTTCATTTTATTTGTGTCATTGACAGCGAGTTTGTCCAATCCCTCCGTCAGCTCCGTAGCAGTAAAGCCCTTATAACGGTGATCACCTTGTTCAAGAGCTTTGCAAATCCAATTCACCACACACTTAATCACACCTGAAACAAAAGACATATGCTATAAAAAAACAAACCAGAGTTACTAGCAGTAATACAAATAGTAATTTGTAAAAAGTGAAATCACCAAATACCTGCCAATAAAACTGAGACAAACAATTGCGTACAAACTTTTGGCATATATAAATGAAGCAAAGTTAAATATAGCACAGCTATAGGAGTTTTGAAACTTTTAAAACTTTAATATAAATTTTTTACAACAACATTGTCAATGCCAGTAATGTGATATTTAAACCATCTCACCATCTACTAAATACATAATTTAAAAAAATGGGCAGAGTGATATTTTACATGAAGATGTTAAAAGGTGGGTACATTGGTATTTTGCCAGATTTTAAAAGGGTGCACATCGTGATATTTTATCATGCAAATGTTAGAGCACAATGTGATATTTTATCATGCAAATGTTAGAAGATGGGTACAGTGGTATTTTGCCAGATTTTAAAAGGGAGTATGGTCCAAGGTTGACATTGCCGGGGTGGAAATGGGAGACAAGTGTCCCACTCCCCTAGAAATGCCCCATATGGCTTGCATCTCTGATTTCCTCTGTCAACTAAAATCCAGCTCCTGGCCTTCATAAGTGGCTTAGCTTTTAAGTCGGGCAGACTATGATTTCACTAACAGGAGAAGGGGTGAAGGCAGTTCACTGGCACCTTAAAAAAAAGTCATTTTGGGTAGATGAGGCTCGTAAACTTTGGATGGTTGCTCATCTAGGAGAAGGAAAACTCTGATTCCAAACTTTTTGGCTAAGGGAGTAAACCCCTACAGACAGAGTCCCTAAGGCAGTCTGACATTGATTCCAATGCCATTCCGGCAACTCCTGCATTGCTGTTGATGCCAAGTTGTATCGGCATCAACCATTCTCTTGGGAACACCAGCTTCATGGAGCAGGGGGGATCTGGTGCATGGGCAACAGCTGAATCTCCATACTACCCTGCCCAGGCTTTGTAGCTCCACTGGAAAGGACACTCCAGCATCGCCGTAAAGTGTCGGCACAACATGGGAAGCAGCAGTTTACCGTTTATAACCAATAGCTTGATTGGCATAGAGCTTGGTGCCAGGGGTTGCTTCCAATGGTTGCAGAGACTGCCATGTTTCATTGGACAGCTACCACCTGTCTCAAGCTGGGCAGCCCCCAGACAGTAAGGTGCTATCCCGCCATGGCCTACCTGTTTCATTGGGAGCATGAAGCTTAATGAACATTCTTGACAAATCGGCCAAAATCTCAGCACAAGGCAAGACTCAAAAGAAGAGAAAAGAAGACTCCAGTTCTCCGTTTTGCAATCTGAAATGTCAGGACCATGTGTACTGGATTTACCGATAACCTGCAACAGATTGAAGATGCACTGAAGACTGCCGTAATTGACAGGGAACTCTCCTGACTAAATGTTGACATTGCCTGCCTTCAGGATACCAGACTAGCTGACAGTGGCACTCTCAGGGAAACACCTTCTTTTGGCATGTTAAGTCCTCTGATGAACCTAAACAGCATGGTGTCGGCTTCACTGTAAAGAACATGCTCATCGCCTTCATTGAGTCTCCATCATCAGGCACTGAGAGGATCCTTACCCTTTGGCTGTCAAAATCCTCAGGCCCAGTCAACATTCTGAGCGTGTACACCCCAACCCTCTACTCCACCCCAGAGGAGAAAGACCAGTTCTATGAGGCTTTGGATCAAGTAATATCCAGTATTCCCAACACTGAAGGCCTCTACATACTAGGAGACTTCAATGCTAGAGTGGGAGCTGACCACGAGACCTGGCCCAGCTGTCTCGGCACTCATGGAAGGGGCAAGATCAATGAGAACGGTCAGCGACTGCTGGAGATGTGCTGTTCACACAGCCTATGCATGATCAACACCTACTTCAAATGCAAAGAAATTCACCAGGTGTCATGGAGACACCCATGTTCATGCCACTGGCACCAACTAGACCTCGTCATCACAAGGCGTGCGGAACTGAACAGCATATACCTCACCGCAGCTTCCACAATGCCAGTTGTGACACTGACCACTCCCTGGTGGCCAGCAATGTGCGAATAATACCTAAGAAGCATCACCATGCCAAGAAGGGTCGCTCATGCATAAATACATGCTGTGCAAACAAACCAGAGAAGACGAAGCAGTTCATCAGCAAGCTGCAGGAAGCTCTCACAAAAAAGACATTTGATCACACCATCGACTCCATGTGGTCCCAACTCTGAGACACTGTGTACAATTCAGCCATTAGTGTGTATTGGAATATGGAGTGCAAAAATACTGACTGGTATGAGACCAGCTAGGAGGCTATGGAGCGCATGACTGAGGCGAAGAGGATATCAATTCTGGTTTACAAGTACACTGCAAGCCTTAAGGATTGCCAGGAAAAATGCTCAGCGGACTGCCTGTCACTGCACCAACACCTATTGGCTGATTCTCTGCACCAGCATACAAACAGCTGCTGACACTGGAGATGCAAGAGGCATGCATGAGGGTATCAAGAAGGCAACAGAATCCCTCATCTTTCAAGACCACCCCCCTCAAGTAGTCATCACAGACAAGAAGAAACAGCTGCAGCGCTGGGTTGTGCAATATCATGAGCTGTATGCAACCCAAACCATCATCAACAGTACTGCCCTGAATGCCATCCCAGGCCTGCCAATCATGGAGGAACTAGACACTCCACCCTCCCTGTAAGAGCTAAGTAAAGCCATGACTGTCTCGCTTGTAGGAAGGCCCCTGGAAGCTACGGCATCCTACCTGAAATCCTCAAGAACGGATAACTGGCACTACTCCAGCCTTTGCACAAACTCCTCTGCCTCTACTGGAAACAGGGACACATCCCCCAAGACATGGGGGATACCAACATTGTCACTTTGTACAAGAACAAAGGAGACCCCAGCAACTGTAAAAACTACCGATACATCTGCCTCCTCAGTATCGTCGGAAAGGTTTACGCACATGTCGCACTGGTGCGCTTGCAGACCCTAGCCTCCTGTATGTACCCAGAATCCCAGTGTGGCTACCAAGCTGGCCAATCAACTGTAGATATGATCTTCTTCCTACATCAACTGCAGGAGAAGTGTCATGAGCAGCAGATGCCCCTCTACATTGCCTTCATAGACCTGACAAAGGTGTTTTACCTGGTCAGCCAGAGTAGACTCTTCAAACTCCTGAAGGTCAGCTGCCCCATCTAACTGCTCGCTGTCAAAAGGGATCACAATGTGATATTTTATATGCACATGTTAGAAAATGGTTCTCAATGGCATTTTTGCCAGATTTTAAAAGGGAGCACAATGTGATATTTTATCATGCAGATGTTAGAGCACAATGTGATATTTTATCATGCAGTTGTTAGAAGGTGGGTACAGTGGTATTTTGCCAGATTTTAAAAGGGTGCACATCGTGATATTTTATCATTAAGATGTTAGAAAATGGGTACAGTGATATTTTGCCAGATTTTAAAAGGGTGAACAATGTGATATTTTATCATGCAGATTTTTTAAAAGAGGGCACATAGTGTCTTCCAAATCAGAAAAGTTGAATTAAAATTTTCCAAAAATTTGTAAAGGTTAGGTTTAGAAATGTTAGTGGGATCTACAATACCTGTATCGTCAATCAATTTTGAATTATCCTGTTCATCCACGATGTAGGCAAGTATAAGCATGGCCAAAATCTTCAGCATCTCATCTTCAGACTGGATGAATGGTATAACTATCTGCAATACATTTATTAGTAGCAGTATAATAAACACAAAACTGCATTACTAAAATCATCCCAAATTAAAAACACCACTGGAACAAAACATTTGATTATTTTATACATAAGTTACCAATTGTGATGACTCCTGGTCTTAAAATATGTATTAGAAAGTAGTCTAATAAGTTTATTAAAATTCAACCATTTATGTCCCAAAATTACAATGTGAAAACTAAAAAGACACAGTATTGAGAATTAATTTCTAAATAATCCACAATGTCCAAGACTATAGAATGTTCCATATGAACTCCAAATCTTGAATGTCCTGATATACAAGCAGTCTTGAATATTCTGATATGTCAGTTGTTTTGAATGTTCTGATATACCAATAATGCAGTCCAGAATGTCTTTGAATGAATTCACAGAAATCCAAAGTACTGTATTAATCTGCAAGTGAATGAACACTTCAGTAATTTAAATTAATAATTTTCATAAATAATTCCTTTGAAATTATTTCTGGATTCAGCAACATAAACTGTGAGTTTAATGGATTCCCAGAGACTGATCTTTAACAGGATTGAAAAATTTATTTATGAAACTCACTAAATATAAACATCCATACCTGACCTACAATTCAATAGAATCTTCTTGATTCTGGTGTAAATTCCAAAGGAATTTACCAACTCAAAAACAAGGTAGGACCTTGATCTCAGACATCAGGATAAACCTTGTTTATAACTTATGATAATGAGAAAAGTAGGGGAGGAAAATACTCAAACCACAACCAGTCAGATACACAATATAAATTAATACACTGTATTTCTTAACTCTGGCAAAATATAATGCTAAACTGACTTCTTGATGTCTGCCATGGAAACCATGTCTGTCTCTGAGACAAAGTAAATCTTATCAAAATTTTTCCATTAATGGGTTTATTGCAAACAAATCTTCAATCTCAGACTCCTTTGCAAGAAATACCTTCAGCATCAGCCATGTCTTTATAGATTTCCAAAAGGCCTTTTATAGGGTATGGCATGCAGCCTTATTGTCAACTATGAGGAAGTACAACATCAGCTCAAATCTGGTGTAAGTTGTTGAGCACCTCTATCACAAAGCCACCAATGCAGTTTTCATCAATGGCAGCAGAGATTGAATAACAGGCTACAGTCAGACAGCAATGTGTACTGTCACCTGCACTCTTCAACATTTTCCTGGAGGATGCCTTGCATGACCACAAGGGCACTGTCAGCATCAGAGGAAGAACAATCTCCAACCTTTGCTTCGCAGACAATATTAATGGTTTAGCAGGAGATGAAAAAGAACTGGCTGATCAGGTTGAGTGCCTCAAAACAATCTCCACAGTATATGGTATGGAGATTAGCGCAAAAAGAGCTGATGACAAAACAACACCAATAGCATAAGTGAAGAAATGAAGGTAAGTGGACAGAAGCTGGAAAGAGTCACAAGCTTCAAGTAATTGGGATTAATTATTAAAGATGAGAGCTCCAAACCAGAACTACTTTGCAGGATTGCCCAAATGACAGCAACATTAACAAGGCTGAGACCAATATGGAAAGATACCAACATTGCTAATAGTTCAAAAATAAGACGGATGCACTTGATTGTCATATCCATCTTTCTGTATACTTGTGAAACATGCATGCTGAGATCAAATCTACAAATAAGGATTCAAACCTTAAAAATGAGATGCTGTCAGAAGATCTTGGATATCTCATACATTGACCATGTAACCACTTGAAGTCCACAACAGTATCCAATGAGCCATTGGTTCCTATGAAGACCTCTTGACCACTGTAAAAAAGCACAAACTGAAGTGGTACAGTCATGTTGCAAGATCATCTGGACTGACAAAAACAATCTTGAAAAGTACAGTGTGAGGGTACAGAAGAAGAAGCAGACAGAAAAAGATCTGGAAAGATAACTTTAAGACGTGGACATGGAATTTGGAGATTCCCAAAAGGCAATTGTGGACAGGAAAGATGGAGAGAGAATTGGTTGTAAAGTCTACTGTTGTGCCCTAATTACCTCTTAGGTTAAGGGAGGAGGAGGAGGAGGATGGTGGTGGTGGTGGTGGTGGTTGTGGTGATGATGATGGTGATGATGATAGTGGTGGTGGAGATAATGATGATGACGACGACAATGGGTTTATTACAACTGACTTGATATTTAGTTCTGCATTCTCGGCTGCATTCAAATTAGAAATTTCATGTGCTGCTTGAGTGAAGGCTTTCTCAATTTCATAATCTTATTTTATAGGTATTGGTTTTTAATTTATATACCTATTATTCATGTGTGAATTAAAATAATATATATATATCTTGTGTGCAAAGATTTGCCAGAGCACTTGGGAAAGACTCTGAAACCATGGCTAATTCTTTCATCAAACAAACACAGTGCACAGCAAACTTTATATTATCCCTAACAAAGGACCCAACATTGAATAAATATTATAACACACACTTAAATAAATATTATAACACACACTTAAATAAATATTATAACACACACTTAATGATAGAGATTACCATGCTGCACAATTAGAAAACATCCTGAGGAAACAAAATAATGTTGCTATTACAAATGACTGCACTGAGCTAAGTTAAATGCTCACAGTCCCTTATATCTAATTATTATTCTGAAAGTTGCAAGTGTAAAAAATAAAAGTCTGAGTTTCACATTAGAAAGTGTTTTTCTCTATGCAAGAACATGCAGTCTACAGATTACTGAATCTTAGGTTCAATTATGATCGCCAATACACAAAATGAATAAATTTTCATGGAGGGAATAAGCAGATGAGATTTTTGAAAGAAAACTTGAAACCAACAACACTGTACAACTGACTAGCCTGTAACTATGGTTTGATACAGACTCTAGAGTAAACCTAATTTCATGTTTCATGATAAGGCCCTAAATGGGTAATGTTGTAAGCAGAGAACGAAACAGTACTCATCCAGTCAGAAAAGTACATAAAAATTTTACTCACACAGGTTAAATTCTTACTCCATCAGCTACTATAAAAATATAAAAAATCCATGATGCTAGCTACCTATATTGGACATGTGAAAAGTTGTTTTCTGGAAAAGTTTATGTGATCCTGTGAATACCAGTTCATTCAAATTTGCTCACAAACCTGCTGAGAGCTTTACTAATTGGCTGTGACTGTGGGGAAAACTTTTGTAACCCCTCCTTCTGGTATATTTTGTTTTCAATGAATGTTTTTAGCCACCATTTTTCGAATTGACTCACAAAAGGGTATTGGGGGAAAATGGTCTCTTCAGTTTCAATATGGCTAATTTACCCCCACAAGAGTTTGTTATGTCATGTATAACATGAAAAATGGCTAAAACCACAAGAGAAAAACAATAACAACAACAAGCAAAACTACAGGTATTGGTTGTGTGGGGTGGGGGTTGAGGAGGGGCTGTATATCTGTAGCATGGAATCCATCCTATATACAAGTGTGGTTTAAATGTTAACTTACAAAAGTAAATAAATTCACCTCTGTCCACAGAATAATGAGGGCATAAACCAGTCTCTAAACTTAGAGGTTTGTTCAACTACTGCATATTATTGCAGTAAATATGTAATGCAATTCCGACTCAAAATGAAATTTGTATACGTACTCTGTAGTATGCTGTTCCAAGTTGAATAGTGCAAAATTCCAGTCACAAATACATGACAGTAAATATGGGAATTTCTGCATCCAGTAATCCTCCTTTCAGATGAATATTGCAACAATGTAATGGTTACTTGTGAAAGTGACACGTTAGGTTATGTAAACATGTATCGTTTACAGCAGTCTAATGGGGTATTGTATCAAAACAATGTGACATCACATGCATAGGCCAGTCTGCTCTCCCTCTAGTAAACATTATTAAAATGGGAATTTATTAAGTAATTACAGTTCTAAATCAGTATGTCCTCCTCTAGTATGCATTTACACTGGAACATTTGAATAATTACAGTTTGTGATCAGTCTATTTCAGGTAAGCATTTATTAGTAGTGGAACTTTTTTGTTTTAATTACAGCATGAGAACAGTCTGCTTCTGTTAAGCATTTATTAGTACTTTAGAATTAGAACAGAGCACTAGTCTGAGCTTGATTAAACTAAATGGAAAACAAAACTTTCCGTACAAAGTATGTACTTGAAATGAATGAGGTTACCAACAACCTCAACAGCACATCCATGCATTCAAAAGAAACCCTGGTTAGTCTTGAATCAGCTCCTACTAGATTATGTGAGTGAATTTTAAACTCCTGGTATGTATACCTCAAAGCCACGGCCAAGTCCACAATTTTGTGTACATGGACTAAGCTGTGTTAAATACTGTAAGTTGAGTATTATTGATACAAATATGTAATATTTACAATTACACACTTATTATAGTGACTTTATATTGACTCAATGTGTAGTAACTTTATATAGAGCAACATATTATTCATCCTTCCAATGTTTAATAGTCCTTTATGAAAAGAATTTTAATTTTTTTTGCAGAAACCATTTTCCTTCCTTTAGTCAGAGACCTTGACATTTGATCCCTGTAATCAAAAGGCATAAATCATAACCAAAGTTCAAGCCATCAACAAAGATTTGTTGAGGTACATGATACAGAATTAATATTATTGTGCAAAGCCAGTATTATTTCAGTCACAGAGACCTTGACACTGACAATTTAAATAAATAGGGTTCTTTCATAGCCACATGCAAGCCATCCACAAACTTTGGTAGCTGTAGATATTGCACAAATCAAATCATTGTGTGGAAACAAAATTTCTAACAGATGGATCAAATTAAACATAATTCAACACACCATTATATTACAAGATTACCAAATTAATGCCTTTATCCGACACAAATTCATGTAAATTTTCTTTTGTTATTCCTTACAGTGGATAGGTGTCCTTTATTAAAGGTCCTAAAGGTCAGAACTTATATTTTTAAAGTGAAAATTTGCCTATTAGTTTTCATCGATTTAGATTCAGCAAAGTTCAAAAGATACAATTCTTTATTTCTTACCTCTGATGTTTTGCTTTCATCAAAAAAATGCTTGACTGAAGGGTTTTTGGCAATATTGTGTAGAATACTAAGTGATGATTTGAGGACAAAGTGCACCTGCTGAAACAAAACATAAAAATAAAATTTTTATTTTGAGTCCATAAAGGTAATGAATGCAGGAAATGATACTCAATATTGTTAAAGGGATTGAAAGTGACAAATGATATTATTCCTTAGAATGAATGGAGTAATTTCTATGTCTTGCAGGGCTAATTTACCCCAACTGTAACTAAAGCAAATAAAAGAAAAATTGAGGGGATGAATAATATGTGTCTCTTTTGTCATAGCCAAGTCAACACACTTAAACATTAGACTGAAGCCAAGAGAGCTGCCATGAACAGTGATACTAGGACTAGAATTTAATACCCCAGTCTAAAGTCAGCTGCCAAAAGGTGATACTGGGACTAGAATTTAATACCCCAGTTTAAAGTCAGCTGCCAAAAGGTGATACTGGGACTAGAATTTAATACCCCAGTTTAAAGTCAGCTGCCAAAAGGTTATACTAGGACTAGAATTTAATACCCCAGTTTAAAGTCAGCTGCCAAAAGGCTATACTAGGACTAAGATTTAATACCCTAGTTTAAAGTCAGCTGCCAAAAGGTGATTCTAGGACTAGAATTTAATACCCCAGTTTAAAGTCAGCTGCCAAAAGGTGATACTAGGACTAGAATTTAATACCCCAGTTTAAAGTCAGCTGACAAAAGGTTATACTAGGACTAGAATTTAATACCCCAGTTTAAAGTCAGCTGCCAAAAGGTGATACTAGGACTAGAATTTAATACCCCAGTTTAAAGTCAGCTGCCAAAAGGTGATACTATGACTAGAATTTAATACCCCAGTTTAAAGTCAGCTGCCAAAAGGTGATACTACGACTAGAATTTAATACCCCAGTTTAAAGTCAGCTGCCAAAAGGTGATACTAGGACTAGAATTTAATACCCCAGTTTAAAGTCAGCTGCCAAAAGGTTATACTAGGACTAGAATTTAATACCCCAGTTTAAAGTCAGCTGCCAAGAGGTGATACTAGGACTAGAATTTAATACCCCAGTTTAAAGTCAGCTGCCAAAAGGTGATACTAGGACTAGAATTTAATACCCCAGTCTAAAGACAGCTGCCAAAATGGCGATACTAGGACTAGAATTTAATACCCCAGTTTAAAGTCAGCTGCCAAAAGGTGATACTAGGACTAGAATTTAATACCCCAGTTTAAAGTCAGCTGCCAAGAGGTGATACTAGGACTAGAATTTAATACCCCAGTTTAAAGTCAGCTGCCAAAAGGTGATACTAGGACTAGAATTTAATACCCCAGTTTAAAGTCAGCTGCCAAAAGGTGATACTAGGACTAGAATTTAATACCCCAGTTTAAAGTCAGCTGCCAAAAGGTTATACTAGGACTAGAATTTAATACCCCAGTTTAAAGTCAGCTGCCAAAAGGTGATACTAGGACTAGAATTTAATACCCCAGTTTAAAGTCACCTGCAAATAGGTGATACTAGGACTAGAATTTAATACCCCTGTTTTAAGTCAGCTGCTAAAAGGTGATACTAGGACTAGAAATTAATACCCCAGTTTAAATTCAGCTGCCAAAAGGTGATACTAGGACTAGAATTTAATACCCCAGTCTAAAGTCAGCTGCCAAAATGGCGATACTAGGACTAGAATTTAATACCCTAGTTCAAAGTCAGCTGCGAAAAAGTGATAGGAATAGAATTTGAAACCCCAGTTTAAAGTCAGCTGCCAAAAAAGTCATAGGAATACCCTAGATTAAATTCAATTGCCAAAAGAGCTACCAGGAATAGAATCTAATAACACAGCTTAACTTAAAACAGCCAAGAAAGGTACCAAGAAGAGAATCTGATACCCCAGCCTAAATTTAAATGGCTAAGAAAGCTACCAGAAATAAAATCTAATAACCCAGCTTAAATTCAGTTGACTAGAGAGCTACCAGAAAATGAATGTGTTACTTTTAAATTCAGTAACCCTGAGTACTTCCAGGAAAATGATTTAATAACCTATATTATATAATTCAGTTGCCCAGACAGGAAAATACAAAGATGATGACTGAATGGATTTGGAGGCATCTACTGAGGTGGTCTACTCACCCCTAATCCCTTACTGTTTCATTATTATTGTATTCATTTATTCAACTAATCACTTTGTCTTGTCAGTGAGAGGTTAATATACCCCTCTGTTGCCAGTGTTGCCAGTGAAACATATTGCCACAAGTTATGTCATGTGACAATCTTATTGTCCCGAGATATTGTTGCAGCATCCAGCTTTTGAATTAAATCATTGTCTTGCAGCTGGGATTTGGCTAAATGGCAGATAAAAAATACAGATATATATATATATATATATATATATATATATATATATATATATATATATATATATATATATAATAAAAGTATATAAATAGCATATAGAATAGACTACTTAATATTTATATATAATATAATATATATATAAATATAGTTAACATTAAGAGGAATAAACAAGTAAATAAACTCTTTGGTATTAAATTCAGACATTTTTTTCAATTGTTGAAAACAAGTAGTACTTAACCAAACATATTATATATTATATATGAAAAGCATAAATTAAATGGCTAAGAAGCTACCAGAAGTAAAATCTAATAACTATATTGATCAATAATCGTGAAAATGTATTACTGAAATGATATTTTGGTTCTATGAATTTAAGTTCTATGGTTTACATAAGATGTGTAATTATTCCAACTAATGCATTTTCATTTCAGTGTTATTATGTTTATATACCAGTTGTTTTGGTGTTCTAAAGAACTTCAGTTCTCATTGATTCACAGATTTTTCTTAAAAATCATTTGTTGCACTATAGACATGACATCTGATAACAAGGGTAGAGAATTCTGGTCCTCATACAGACTTTTTTATATCAGTATATACATATACAATACTGCTAAAACTATTCACAAATTGTGAACAATATGTCCACTGAACATTCGTGGAATACAGTCTCTCTTTGCGCTGTTGATCTGTTAATGGTCTGTCAGCACTGACAATAGCAACAATTCGTCAAATCTCCAATTAATCTACAAATAAGGTGCTTGGAACCAATGTTGTTCCAAAACTATGAAATCCAGATTTGTATGCGGCAACCACGTTAGCTTTCTACAAATTACAGCAAAAAAACATATGGGAAAATGAACGCAATTTATCAGGAAATAGGAACTTTTTTGGATATAAATGTAAACTTACAGTCCAGTAGGTCTATCTGTTTAATGGAATGTCCTAAGGCTTTTTAACTTGTAGCTACCAGATAAATATACTGAACCCAAACTTTTGCGCCCGGACTTCGAGAAAATATCTCACGAGTTTATTTAATTCAGTCAGCAAACAAGAAAATCTTACCCAACTGTGGAACCACTAGTCATAGGAGGAATTTTCCCGGATAAATGTTTAGCCCAAGGTCCAGAAACTTGGATATTTGTTGCTGGGATGATTAGTCCGTAAGCTCAAATAATATAAGTAGCTACTTGAATCAATTTTACCTTTTGTATAGTCAGAAAATGTATCCTATATTTTTTGAGTAGGTCACACGGTTTGTTTGTTTGGCCCTTTGGATTGCCTCTGCAATCAGGTCTTTGTCGTAGCCTCGGTAAATTAAATGTTTAGCCAGCTCTTCAGACCTTTCTATGAATCTTTCATCGTCGGAGCAAATTCTGCGTATCCTCAGTGCCTGGCTATATGGAATGTTCTTAATGCAGTGTTTTGGATGACAGCTGGTTGGGAGAAGATACTGGTGTTTGTCGGTTGGTTTCGAGTAGATGTCTGTGTGTAATTTGTTTTCCACCAGTCTGGTTGTTGTGTCCAGGAAAACATGGTTTGAGTTGGAAATTTCTGCCGTGAATTTTATTGAAGGATGGAAGTTGTTTGCCTTTGAAATGAAGTCATCCAGACTTTCTCTTCCATACTGCCACTTCATTTCTATATCATCGATAAAGCGTACCCACTGGTATGGTGTACGCTCAACCGATGCTAAGAGCTTTCCCTCAAGTTTTCCCATGAAAATGTTAGCATACGAAGGGGCCATTTTAGTACCCATTGCAGTTCCATTGATTTGTAGGTAGTTTTCTTCATTAAATTCAAAGTTGTTGAGTTTTAGGACAAGCTCCAGGAGTTGGATTAAGAAGTGTGTGGGTGGATTGTTTACAGTTCTTGTTTCCCATGCTTCGCTGCATGCCTGTAACCCTTCGTTGTGCGGTATGTTGGTGTACAAAGATGTGACGTCTAAGGAAGCAAGTAATGTATCTGGCAGTAATGGTTCACTAGCTTTGCTTTTTATGAGATAATCTGTCGTGTCTTGAAGATATGATGGTAATTTGTGGACATGTGGTCTCATAAAATGATCTAAATATTCTGATATCCTTTCTGTGGGGTGCCCGTTACCTGAGATTATAGGTCTGCCAGGGTTTCCTTGTTTGTGGATTTTGGGTAGAAGATAAAATCTACCTGCTCTTGGGTTTTCTGGGCTTAAGTAGTTTTTGGTTTGCTGGTCTATGTGTCCGCTTTGGTACGCCTCGTCAATAACATTAGTGATGATTTTTGCATATTCCAGCGTTGGATCATGGTCCAGTTTTTGGTAGAACCTAGCGTCACTTAGTTGTCTACTTGCTTCACTAATGTAGTCTTCCCTATTCATAACGACAACAGCGGAACCCTTATCTGCAGGCTTAATTATTATGTCTGTTCTGCTTTTCAGTGAGTGCAGGGCATCTGTTTCTTCTTTTGTCAAATTAGAATATTTGTTAGTATGGTTGATATGTCTGGAAATATCGTTTTCAACCGAGTTGATAAAGGCTTCCAGATTCGGAATTGAACTTTTTGGTGGGGTCCAGTTACTTTTCTTTCTAAATGTGGGTTGGTCGCAGCTTATATTTTCCTTTGATTTGCTTGGTGGTTGCAAGGCAAAATGGGCTTTGAGTCTTAGTCGGCGGATGAATTCTTCGGTGTCATTCTTAAGCTTCCCTCTGTCGTATGTTTTAGGACGGGGACAGAAACTCAAACCTTTCGATAAAAGTTTTATTTCTGCATCAGTAAGTTCTAAATTGGAGATGTTGACTACTGTGTTAGTAACAGTTGCATTAGTGTTTGTTACAGAGTGCTTGCGATTCTTCCTTTTGCGGCGATTTTTCTTCTTACGGTTGTTTTTGGAAGAAATTTCGTCAATTGAAGTTTCTTCACAACAGTCCATTGGTTGTAGATCATGACTTCTAAATTTTCTCTCTCTGACTTTGTATAGTTTCGAAGAGAGTCTTTTTTCATCTTTATTTAATTTGGAGTAAAACGTTTTCAATTGTTCTTCTGTTGAGACGGAATTGAGCTGATGTTTTAGTTCTTCAATGGTTGCTGATTTGGCTAGATATTGATGATTTACGTTTTTACTAAGTAGGGCTGTGAGTTTCATGGAAGCGTCGTGAGTTATTTTATTCCATCTTTTGTTGAATCTGTTTGAACTCTTGCCAATAATTTGCGGTTTCACATGAATTTGAAGACCTTTAGTGACTGTATTTGTTTCGAGGAAATGATGCAAGAAAGTGCAATGATGCTTTAGGCGAATTAAAGCATTAGTTTCATTGCGTAAAGTTTTGAATGTTTTCTGTATTTGTTGAGACATCGTCTCCATTCTAAGAGATACGGCAACAATTTAAATATAAGAAGGAAACAATGGAACGGATACAGTAACACTACATAAATACAAGACAGAAAAGGGTGTTAGATCACACCAAAGGTAGATCGAGCCATACGAGGTAGGTAATATAAAGAATACAAATCATATGGCGAATAACAACCCTCTCAAGCGTACTGGATCCACCAAGGGATCACGTCTGTCAGGGATTAATTAAAATAGATGCAATAAACTGACGACGAACAGTACGAAACTAGTAACTAACTAGCCTAAGCGCTTTCGACTCTTAATGAGTCTTTTTCAAAGGCAAATACAAAACATAGTTACGACAAACAAATAAACACAAAAACGTTGCGTTTGTAAACCTCTACATTTCTATCTTCACATGTGCTAAAACTATAAATACAACCAGCTTGTATAGACTAGTTGCGGAAACTGAAAACGTTGTATAATTCCCTAAAAGTCTACAAGCCAAAGCGACATCTATTTTTACTTTGTGTACATATGTAACGCAGATTATATCCCGGATATTTGGTTCTATACCGGTTATTCTTATAGTAAAAATTGAAGGATAAGAAGATTTAGAAAATGTTAAATTCTACTAGTGCATAGTTTTCATTTTCTAGTCTTCTTGGTTTAGACCGCTTGGTTTCAATGTTCTAAGGCGGCGTATCCAGTATGATTCCTTTTCCTTCCTGGTTTCGGAACTCCAGCTGTGGTTGTTGGCAATAGCGATAAGTATTATATCACTGAAAGTGTGGCCAGGGGAGGAGAAGTGTTCTGCGACCGGGCTTCTGTACAGCTTTTTTGTCATCCAATCAGATCTATGAAGGTTTATCCTTATGTGTAGCTTTTCAGTTTCTCCCACGTACTGAAGGCCACAGATCTTACATGTGATGAGATAAATCACATTCTCTGTTTTGCACGTTTTGTGTGGACCATGTATGTTTAGTTTTTCTTTAGTCACTGTGCTAGTGAATGTTTTGGTCTCTATCATATGTTGACAGGTTTTGCATCTTTTATCGCCACAGGGTCCAGATTGACTAGGTTGGTTTTGACTAGCGATTGTTGTTAGCTTGGCCCTGACTAGGATGTCCTTTAGGTTTTTTGGTCTCCGGTAAGCTACTACAGGTTTGTTCGGAAGTATTAGGTTTAGTATGTCTGACGATTGCACGGTTGGCCAGTGGTTTGCGATGATTTTACCTACTTTGGGATTGTCTGGGTGATAGGTCAGAATAAATGGTATCCTATCAACCTTTTCTTTCTGTCCATATCTGAGTAGGTCATCACGGTTTGTTTGTTTGGCCCTTTGGATTGCCTCTGCAATCAGGTCTTTGTCGTAGCCTCGGTAAATTAAATGTTTAGCCAGCTCTTCAGACCTTTCTTCAAGACACGACAGATTATCTCATAAAAAGCAAAGCTAGTGAACCATTACTGCCAGATACATTACTTGCTTCCTTAGACGTCACATCTTTGTACACCAACATACCGCACAACGAAGGGTTACAGGCATGCAGCGAAGCATGGGAAACAAGAACTGTAAACAATCCACCCACACACTTCTTAATCCAACTCCTGGAGCTTGTCCTAAAACTCAACAACTTTGAATTTAATGAAGAAAACTACCTACAAATCAATGGAACTGCAATGGGTACTAAAATGGCCCCTTCGTATGCTAACATTTTCATGGGAAAACTTGAGGGAAAGCTCTTAGCATCGGTTGAGCGTACACCATACCAGTGGGTACGCTTTATCGATGATATAGAAATGAAGTGGCAGTATGGAAGAGAAAGTCTGGATGACTTCATTTCAAAGGCAAACAACTTCCATCCTTCAATAAAATTCACGGCAGAAATTTCCAACTCAAACCATGTTTTCCTGGACACAACAACCAGACTGGTGGAAAACAAATTACACACAGACATCTACTCGAAACCAACCGACAAACACCAGTATCTTCTCCCAACCAGCTGTCATCCAAAACACTGCATTAAGAACATTCCATATAGCCAGGCACTGAGGATACGCAGAATTTGCTCCGACGATGAAAGATTCCTAGAAAGGTCTGAAGAGCTGGCTAAACATTTAATTTACCGAGGCTACGACAAAGACCTGATTGCAGAGGCAATCCAAAGGGCCAAACAAACAAACCGTGATGACCTACTCAGATATGGACAGAAAGAAAAGGTTGATAGGATACCATTTATTCTGACCTATCACCCAGACAATCCCAAAGTAGGTAAAATCATCGCAAACCACTGGCCAACCGTGCAATCGTCAGACATACTAAACCTAATACTTCCGAACAAACCTGTAGTAGCTTACCGGAGACCAAAAAACCTAAAGGACATCCTAGTCAGGGCCAAGCTAACAACAATCGCTAGTCAAAACCAACCTAGTCAATCTGGACCCTGTGGCGATAAAAGATGCAAAACCTGTCAACATATGATAGAGACCAAAACATTCACTAGCACAGTGACTAAAGAAAAACTAAACATACATGGTCCACACAAAACGTGCAAAACAGAGAATGTGATTTATCTCATCACATGTAAGATCTGTGGCCTTCAGTACGTGGGAGAAACTGAAAAGCTACACATAAGGATAAACCTTCATAGATCTGATTGGATGACAAAAAAGCTGTACAGAAGCCCGGTCGCAGAACACTTCTCCTCCCCTGGCCACACTTTCAGTGATATAATACTTATCGCTATTGCCAACAACCACAGCTGGAGTTCCGAAACCAGGAAGGAAAAGGAATCATACTGGATACGCCGCCTTAGAACATTGAAACCAAGCGGTCTAAACCAAGAAGACTAGAAAATGAAAACTATGCACTAGTAGAATTTAACATTTTCTAAATCTTCTTATCCTTCAATTTTTACTATAAGAATAACCGGTATAGAACCAAATATCCGGGATATAATCTGCGTTACATATGTACACAAAGTAAAAATAGATGTTGCTTTGGCTTGTAGACTTTTAGGGAATTATACAACGTTTTCAGTTTCCGCAACTAGTCTATACAAGCTGGTTGTATTTATAGTTTTAGCACATGTGAAGATAGAAATGTAGAGGTTTACAAACGCAACGTTTTTGTGTTTATTTGTTTGTCGTAACTATGTTTTGTATTTGCCTTTGAAAAAGACTCATTAAGAGTCGAAAGCGCTTAGGCTAGTTAGTTACTAGTTTCGTACTGTTCGTCGTCAGTTTATTGCATCTATTTTAATTAATCCCTGACAGACGTGATCCCTTGGTGGATCCAGTACGCTTGAGAGGGTTGTTATTCGCCATATGATTTGTATTCTTTATATTACCTACCTCGTATGGCTCGATCTACCTTTGGTGTGATCTAACACCCTTTTCTGTCTTGTATTTATGTAGTGTTACTGTATCCGTTCCATTGTTTCCTTCTTATATTTAAATTGTTGCCGTATCTCTTAGAATGGAGACGATGTCTCAACAAATACAGAAAACATTCAAAACTTTACGCAATGAAACTAATGCTTTAATTCGCCTAAAGCATCATTGCACTTTCTTGCATCATTTCCTCGAAACAAATACAGTCACTAAAGGTCTTCAAATTCATGTGAAACCGCAAATTATTGGCAAGAGTTCAAACAGATTCAACAAAAGATGGAATAAAATAACTCACGACGCTTCCATGAAACTCACAGCCCTACTTAGTAAAAACGTAAATCATCAATATCTAGCCAAATCAGCAACCATTGAAGAACTAAAACATCAGCTCAATTCCGTCTCAACAGAAGAACAATTGAAAACGTTTTACTCCAAATTAAATAAAGATGAAAAAAGACTCTCTTCGAAACTATACAAAGTCAGAGAGAGAAAATTTAGAAGTCATGATCTACAACCAATGGACTGTTGTGAAGAAACTTCAATTGACGAAATTTCTTCCAAAAACAACCGTAAGAAGAAAAATCGCCGCAAAAGGAAGAATCGCAAGCACTCTGTAACAAACACTAATGCAACTGTTACTAACACAGTAGTCAACATCTCCAATTTAGAACTTACTGATGCAGAAATAAAACTTTTATCGAAAGGTTTGAGTTTCTGTCCCCGTCCTAAAACATACGACAGAGGGAAGCTTAAGAATGACACCGAAGAATTCATCCGCCGACTAAGACTCAAAGCCCATTTTGCCTTGCAACCACCAAGCAAATCAAAGGAAAATATAAGCTGCGACCAACCCACATTTAGAAAGAAAAGTAACTGGACCCCACCAAAAAGTTCAATTCCGAATCTGGAAGCCTTTATCAACTCGGTTGAAAACGATATTTCCAGACATATCAACCATACTAACAAATATTCTAATTTGACAAAAGAAGAAACAGATGCCCTGCACTCACTGAAAAGCAGAACAGACATAATAATTAAGCCTGCAGATAAGGGTTCCGCTGTTGTCGTTATGAATAGGGAAGACTACATTAGTGAAGCAAGTAGACAACTAAGTGACGCTAGGTTCTACCAAAAACTGGACCATGATCCAACGCTGGAATATGCAAAAATCATCACTAATGTTATTGACGAGGCGTACCAAAGCGGACACATAGACCAGCAAACCAAAAACTACTTAAGCCCAGAAAACCCAAGAGCAGGTAGATTTTATCTTCTACCCAAAATCCACAAACAAGGAAACCCTGGCAGACCTATAATCTCAGGTAACGGGCACCCCACAGAAAGGATATCAGAATATTTAGATCATTTTATGAGACCACATGTCCACAAATTACCATCATATCTTCAAGACACGACAGATTATCTCATAAAAAGCAAAGCTAGTGAACCATTACTGCCAGATACATTACTTGCTTCCTTAGACGTCACATCTTTGTACACCAACATACCGCACAACGAAGGGTTACAGGCATGCAGCGAAGCATGGGAAACAAGAACTGTAAACAATCCACCCACACACTTCTTAATCCAACTCCTGGAGCTTGTCCTAAAACTCAACAACTTTGAATTTAATGAAGAAAACTACCTACAAATCAATGGAACTGCAATGGGTACTAAAATGGCCCCTTCGTATGCTAACATTTTCATGGGAAAACTTGAGGGAAAGCTCTTAGCATCGGTTGAGCGTACACCATACCAGTGGGTACGCTTTATCGATGATATAGAAATGAAGTGGCAGTATGGAAGAGAAAGTCTGGATGACTTCATTTCAAAGGCAAACAACTTCCATCCTTCAATAAAATTCACGGCAGAAATTTCCAACTCAAACCATGTTTTCCTGGACACAACAACCAGACTGGTGGAAAACAAATTACACACAGACATCTACTCGAAACCAACCGACAAACACCAGTATCTTCTCCCAACCAGCTGTCATCCAAAACACTGCATTAAGAACATTCCATATAGCCAGGCACTGAGGATACGCAGAATTTGCTCCGACGATGAAAGATTCCTAGAAAGGTCTGAAGAGCTGGCTAAACATTTAATTTACCGAGGCTACGACAAAGACCTGATTGCAGAGGCAATCCAAAGGGCCAAACAAACAAACCGTGATGACCTACTCAGATATGGACAGAAAGAAAAGGTTGATAGGATACCATTTATTCTGACCTATCACCCAGACAATCCCAAAGTAGGTAAAATCATCGCAAACCACTGGCCAACCGTGCAATCGTCAGACATACTAAACCTAATACTTCCGAACAAACCTGTAGTAGCTTACCGGAGACCAAAAAACCTAAAGGACATCCTAGTCAGGGCCAAGCTAACAACAATCGCTAGTCAAAACCAACCTAGTCAATCTGGACCCTGTGGCGATAAAAGATGCAAAACCTGTCAACATATGATAGAGACCAAAACATTCACTAGCACAGTGACTAAAGAAAAACTAAACATACATGGTCCACACAAAACGTGCAAAACAGAGAATGTGATTTATCTCATCACATGTAAGATCTGTGGCCTTCAGTACGTGGGAGAAACTGAAAAGCTACACATAAGGATAAACCTTCATAGATCTGATTGGATGACAAAAAAGCTGTACAGAAGCCCGGTCGCAGAACACTTCTCCTCCCCTGGCCACACTTTCAGTGATATAATACTTATCGCTATTGCCAACAACCACAGCTGGAGTTCCGAAACCAGGAAGGAAAAGGAATCATACTGGATACGCCGCCTTAGAACATTGAAACCAAGCGGTCTAAACCAAGAAGACTAGAAAATGAAAACTATGCACTAGTAGAATTTAACATTTTCTAAATCTTCTTATCCTTCAATTTTTACTATAAGAATAACCGGTATAGAACCAAATATCCGGGATATAATCTGCGTTACATATGTACACAAAGTAAAAATAGATGTCGCTTTGGCTTGTAGACTTTTAGGGAATTATACAACGTTTTCAGTTTCCGCAACTAGTCTATACAAGCTGGTTGTATTTATAGTTTTAGCACATGTGAAGATAGAAATGTAGAGGTTTACAAACGCAACGTTTTTGTGTTTATTTGTTTGTCGTAACTATGTTTTGTATTTGCCTTTGAAAAAGACTCATTAAGAGTCGAAAGCGCTTAGGCTAGTTAGTTACTAGTTTCGTACTGTTCGTCGTCAGTTTATTGCATCTATTTTAATTAATCCCTGACAGACGTGATCCCTTGGTGGATCCAGTACGCTTGAGAGGGTTGTTATTCGCCATATGATTTGTATTCTTTATATATATATATATATATATATATATATATATATATATATATATATATATATATAAATGTATATATATATATATAAATATATATATATATATATATATATATATATATATATTTTAAGGAGGGTATAAACAAAGTAAATAAAACTCTTTTGAAGTATTTAAATATACAGACACTTTCTTTTCTATATTTGTTGAAAAACAAGGTTAGTATCTGTAACACAATACTATTATTATTATTATTATTATTATGAAGACAGCCATAAATTTAAATGGCTAAGAGAGCTACCAGAAATAAAATCTAATAACCTAATATTATTCAATATATCAGATGAAAATTGTATTAAACTGATAATTGATATTTTGTTCCTGTGGAATTTTAAGTGTCTATGGTGTTGACATAAGACTGGTGTATTATTCCATCAGATTGTTTCTCAGTTTACAAGGCTGCTTATTATGTTCTGTATATACCATGTTGAATATTTGGTTGGTATACTTAAAGAACTTCAGTTTTTTTCTCATGATTCAACAGATTTTTTCTTTAAAAAAATTCTACTGCACCTATGACATGACATTCTGATAACAATGGGTAAAATTCTGTGTCCTCATCACACTGCACTTGCTTTTTATTATGTCATAAACCATGACACAATCACCCTGCTACAAACAATGTCACAAATTGTGAACAATTGTCCACTGACAACATTCCCCGGTGGAATACAGTCTCTGCATGTTGCTGCTGATGATGCTGTTAAATGGCTGAGCATGCACTGCACACGATAGCAACAATTCAGTCATAATCTTCCTTAACTTTATATTCTATCAGAAGTGAAGGTGACCCTCTTCAGGAAACCAATAAGTTAGGTTCCAAAACTAATGAGAATCCAATGAGTTTGTATGCGAGTGCATTACCATTCCTGTTCAGCTCTTCTACAAATACAGTCATTAGAAAACAAATGAGATCATGAACAAAAAGCACTATTTATCAGGAAGATAGAGAACTTTTTTGGATATACCAATTATATACTCTACATCCAGTAGGGAATACTATCTCTGTTTAAATGGAAGTCCAGGCATTTTTAACTTTAGCTACCAGAAAAATAATCTGACACCCAAACTTAAATTCAGCAGCCCAGAGAACTTCCAGGAAAATAATCTCACATCTTATTTTAAATTCAGCAGCCCAAACAAGAAAATAATCTATACCCAACTTAAATTCACTAGCTCATAGGAAAGGAATATGTTACCACTGAGAAAATGTATTAGCCCATAGAGCTCCCAGGAAAAGAATATATTACTATAGCTACCACTGAGAAAATGTATTAACCCGTAGAGCTCCCAGGAAAAGAATATATTACTATAGCTACTGCTGAGAAAATGTATTAGTCCGTAGAGCTCCCAGGAAAAGAATATAATACTATAGCTACTGCTGAGAAAATGTATTAGCCCGTAGAGCTCCCAGGAAAAGAATGTATTACTATAGCTACCACTGAGAAAATGTATTAGCCCGTAGAGCTCCCAGGAAAAGAATATATTACTATAGCTACCACTGAGAAAATGTATTAGCCCATAGAGCTCCCAGGAAAAGAATATATTACTATAGCTACCACTGAGAAAATGTATTAACCCGTAGAGCTCCCAGGAAAAGAATATATTACTATAGCTACTGCTGAGAAAATGTATTAGCCCGTAGAGCTCCCAGGAAAAGAATATAATACTATAGCTACTGCTGAGAAAATGTATTAGCCCGTAGAGCTCCCAGGAAAAGAATGTATTACTATAGCTACCACTGAGAAAATGTATTAGCCCGTAGAGCTCCCAGGAAAAGAATATATTACTATAGCTACCACTGAGAAAATGTATTAGCCAATAGAGCTCCCAGGAAAAGAATATAATACTATAGCTAAAATTAAGTAGCACAGAATAGGTTTTGCATTATGTATATGTTATGATTGTAACTTTGCTTTCTCACTGTAATGAGACATTAGTAAAAACTATTTGTCTTTGCTAAATATTTTGATTATTATTGTGACAAAATGCAGATGTAGTCATGACATAATGTTACTAACAACTGGGATACCTAAGTTTAAAATATGAGTGCATGGACAC
The DNA here is from genome assembly GCA_016746295.1 of Potamilus streckersoni. NCBI lineage: Eukaryota > Metazoa > Mollusca > Bivalvia > Unionida > Unionidae > Potamilus > Potamilus streckersoni. The sequence goes on from JAEAOA010001516.1 coordinate 841,258, forward strand.
ATCATTTTGGTAGCCTCAAGGCTCCATGCACAAGATTTGTAAGACCATGTACAGACAAAATAAAAATTGTAATTTACCTTCCTTTGGATAGCACTAAGGTAAGGCTTGTGTCCACAGTTCAGTGTTAGTAACTGTACTGCACCATTTTCTGCCAGGGACTGAAAAAGTATAAATACCTGTAATTTCTACAAGACTGCTTCAGCATAAAATAGCTTATGATGCAAAAGTAAAGTTCCCTCATTATAACGTTTTCACTGGTTGCCATAGAAATGGACTATAAGTGAAGGCACATGATAATGATGTATGCTGCAAGCATTGTGTGAGGTATATTGTAAACAAAAATGAAACAGTATATTTAATAGGTAAATTGATTCTAATTAGCCAAGAGCTAAGAGGCCGTGGGTGGCCAAATGGTCTACTTGAATTGTTTCACTTTGAAGGAACTAGGTATAATGTGACTTGGCATAATTAAATATCCTTTTTTGTGTTCTTATTTAACCACAGCCTTTTTGTAACACCACTCATTATAAGACTGTTTTGTGTTTTTATTTATTATTAAACACAGCCTTTTTGTAACATCAATCATTATAAGACTATTTTGTCTATGGGGTCATAGATGGTCAAGTGGTCTACAGCACTCGCCTTTCCTGATTACTAGCATCTCACCTGTAGGTTTTCAAGTCTTGGCCAAGGTCGCTGTCTGAAAAAGCTGGCTGGTAGTTTCCTGTGGGTTGGGGGTTCTGACCAGAGTTTTCCTTGGTTGTTCCAACAACAGTTATGCTAGCTACCATTTATTGCCTATCATGCACTGAAAAGTGGCACGAAACCCAAAACAACAGTCAAGAGTGAACTCAAATGAAAAAATATTTTGCATAAATAATGGAAGACATTTTTAATGATTTAATCTTTTAATGGCTTCCATAACCATATCCCCATCATACATGGAGTGGTATACTGAAGGACTAATAGAGAGGGTAACTCTACTTGTTCTCATATAAAATACCAATAATCCCATGTACAACATTTGTATTTTGTGTGAAAAAAAGGAATACAATAATTTTTAAAATATTAATTTGAAAGGATTGATGCTCTACCCAATAATTCAAGCTAAGACAATTTTATCATTTTAACTGCTGAGTGTTGATACGATATTTAATATTCTTAAGCAATAAGATTTTCAAATTAGACTGTTGTAGACATATTGGTTGTTAGACTGTTGCAGACACATTGGATGTAAGACTGGCATCTTTTGCCTTTAGGTCAAACTGGACATCATTAGAAGATAGTTTCTAAAAACTATGTTGATATCACCATCCATTCAAGAGAAATAGTGACAAGACTTTTCATTCATTCACAGTGGCAGTCAAATTTTAGGTCAGGTCAACGCAATTTTCATACCAAATATCATAATCGGTCTTCTCATGAAAACTCCATGTTGATATGACTTTCAATTCTGAAGCAGTAGCAACAATAAGATTTTGAAGATGGCTGCCATGTGTTTATGACTTTTAGATGCACACCATTTTTTAATACTACTAATTATTACATAAGAAGTCTTTTCATGAAAGCTCAATGTTGATATAACTTCCAATCTAGCAGGATTTACAAGTTTTACAAGATGGCCACTGTGGTAGTTGAATGGCATGTGTCTAGATGGCAATGTTTTCATCTAGGACCAACTAGACATCATAGTAAAGTCATGAAAGCATGATGTGAACTTGACATTCTGTTCAAGAGGAGTTGAGATAAGATTTTAAAGATGGCTGACATGGTGGCCATGTTTGAAATGACACCATTTCATTCATGACCAATTAAATGTCATAAAATATCTTTTATGAAAATCCTATGTTCATTAGAACATCCATTCAGGAGTAGTAGTTATTTTCAACATGACCGCTATTGTGATAGCCTTATTGGATGTCTAAGCTTAATCATTTTTATATGAGACCAACTCAGTTTTGGACAAGGTTAAGTCCTACATACAATGTTACAATATAACAGCATGTAATGAAATAAAAAAATTTTTTAACTAACAAACAATTAAATTAAATATATATAACAATTCCATGATCAATTAAACTTTGCTGAATATTTAACTCGAATGAATCAGCAGAATCTGACTGCACAAGAGAAGTATTTCTTGAGAGACTGCATGCAAAATTCAATTCTTTATGAAACTAATAGATACTTTTCTGTGGCATAATAAGCTATGACATCTTAGCATTCACCCTTATCACAGAGGAACGACTTCTTGACTAGTTGTCGATCATGTGACAAAATCCTTACATACAATGGCTAAATTCAAATCCAGAATCACAGTTCAACACTCTGATGAAATAGTATGCCCCATTCTTTGCAATGTCCAACAACTGTTGCCGAGGATTCTCTACAATGTGTAAATGTTCTTTTAACTCTTGTTTCCAGGCTTCTGGCAGTAACACAATGTAGTCTTTTATACAATTATCACAACTGAGCAATTCTCATTTGAAGGAGTTTGTTCTTTTGGATGTATCAAGATTGAACAAATGGTGTTATAGGGCTTGCAGATCACATTAGCTCCATGCTTCTGAAAGAATTTTTGGTAATCTGTTAGAGTGTTCACTAATATATGGTACAGGGACAGATGCACATTTATATTATTTCTCCTTATAATATTCCTGCCTTCTTCATTCTTCATCAAGAAACACCAATATCCAAGCTTTTAAACATTGACCCTCAAAGCTTTCTTAATATGGTCAACCTTGAACACTTGACCTTCCTCAACACAGACAATGCTGTTCACCCTGTGAAGGAGTTCTCACCAATGATTTTTTATTTATGATGATGGCTGGAAGTTTTGATACTGGCCTGTGTGGGTAGGTTTGTGGTAAATGGTAACTTTTGTTCCATCATTTAAAATGTGACCACAAGTATCCAAACAAGGTAACTTCCCATCCTCTTCCACTTCATAAGTGGATATTTTCATCAATGGAACTGAGATGTGCTGTCAATTCTTAAATATTTTATTCATGCAACAAGGTGAAAGTCTCATGCACATAACAAAACCATACATCCTGAAGATGAGCTGCAGTGGAAATGGCATTGACTTCAGTCTTCTACAAATTTGCTAGAATAGAAGACACTGGTGAGCCCATTGCCACCCCAAACTTCTGTTGATAAAATTCTTCCTGGTAGACAAAATAAGCAGTACTCAAGTGCCATTTCAAAAGAGCAATTATTTGTTTTAACACCAAAAGTAATTCATTTGCTCCACACTGTATCTTCAAGAGTCATTTCTCGTTGACTAACACTGCATTGCCAACAGGTGTGCTGTAAAAAGGGCACTCACATCACAGGATACTAATTTTTTCCCTGGAAAGACTTCCAAATCTTTAATTTTCCTGACAAAATCTGCACATTTTTTGTGTGAGATATACCATGACTAAGTAAAGGACTAGACACTTATGCTAGGTATTATAACCCACTCCTGATACAATAGTACCTGCTAGGTATTATAACCCACTCCTGACACAATAGTACCTGCTAGGTATTATAACCCACTCCCAATACAATAGTACCTGCTAAGTATTATAACTCACTCCTGATACAATAGTACCTGCTAGGTATTATAACTCACTCCTGATACAATAGTACCTGCTAGGTATTATAACCCACTCCTGATACAATAGTACCTGCTAGGTATTATAACTCACTCCTGATACAATAGTACCTGCTAGGTATCATAACCCACTCCCAATACAATAGTACCTGCTAGGTATTATAACTCACTTCTGATACAATAGTACCTGCTAGGAATTATAACCCACTCCCAATATAATAGTACCAGCTAGGTATTATAACCCACTCCTGATACAATAGTACCTGCTAGGTATTATAACCCACTCCCTATACAATAGTACCTGCTAGGTATTATAACCCACTCCTGATACAATAGTACCTGCTAGGTATTTTAACCCACTCCTGATACAATAGTACCTGCTAGGTATTATAACCCACTCCCAATACAATAGTACCTGCTAGGTATTATAACTCACTCCCTATACAATAGTACCTGCTAGGTATTATAACCCACTCCCTATACAATAGTACCTGCTAGGTATTATAACCAAATCCTGATACAATAGTACCTAGGGAGTCTATATTACTTTTGTACCTCCTCACTAATGGGATAAATACAGCTGTGCAAATCTTTAGTGATCTTATCATTCTCCCATGTCTTTAAAGTATTAGTGAATTTAGTATTTACAAGTGGATCATTTTTAATTTCACATATGTCCTCTCTTCATATAAAGTGTCTTAATTTCTGAATTATAGTCTCTCCTATTCATAAACCACAAATGCTCTACATTTGTCCTTTGGGAGAATCAGGATTGAATTATCTCTTTTTTTGACTCATGAGTGCTTCCTCTTCTTGGTACCTCATGTTCTGTTTTTCTTGGGAGTCTTTTAGTTTCTCTGAAATCATGGCTTTAACCAGACAAGTACACTTTCAAGGCTCTGAATTTCTTTGTGATTCAACATTTGGCATCCTGCCAATTCTGTGGATGTCAACATTTCCATAATCCCTGATTCTGAGTTAGAATGTCCACCATTGTACTAAAGGATTTTGTCACATGGTCAACATTTAGTTGATCATATGACTCCAGACCAGAAATCACTGTGGTCAACATTTAGCTGATCATGTGACACCAGTCCAGAAATTATTCTTCTGATAAAAGCCTTGTGATGAGGTGGAAAACTAAGGAGTTGTATACAATTATGCTATAGAAAGGTGTTTATTGTTATTTTCATTGACTACAAATGACTGTAGCAGACATCAAAATTAATTTGATCCTTCATATCTGGTATTATCTTATGATATGGATTAAACTGCAGTTTTTTTTAACCTGCTACATGAAATAAATCACCATCATCATTATCATTTTATTTCATGTTTTAGATGCTACATGATTTGGAAATCTTTGAGAGAAAAATTATGGTCTGAGCAGTGCAAATTAATTCTGTTCAATTACAAACACATGCCTTTTTACCCAGAGAAATGTATTATTTGTTGTGGACATATACAGTAATCCACTCAAAACTCATGCAGGTCAGACTGTTTTCCCAAACCCTCTTATTAGTCAGGCCATGATGGTGTTTGCCTTTCTAAGTCTTCTCTCCAGTTTCATGTCAAGTGAAAGAGCGTTGCTGATAGTTGATCCCAAGTAAGTAAAGTTGTTGACTACCTCCAAGATAACACTGTCAATTTTGATGGAAAGGGCAGTGGTGACATCTAGCACACTGATGTTTGTCTTTTTCAGGCTAATGGTGAGCCCAAACTGCTTGCAGGCAGCAATGAAATGATCTCCCAGTCTCTGGAGGGCATCTTTGGTGTGGGTCACAAGAACCGCGTTGTCAGCAAAGAGCATCTCCCTGATGAGCACTGATCTAACTTTAGTCTTTGAGTGCAGTCATGCCAGGTCGAACAACCTTCCGTCAGACCTGCTGTGCAAATATATGCCATCAGTGGACGTGCTGAAAGCATGGGACAGGAGCAGAGAGAAGAAGATCCCAAAAAGGGTAGGCCCCAAGATGCAGCCTTGCTTCATGCCACTGTTAAAGGAGAAGGAGTCTGAGGAGGATCCATCGTACAAGACTGGAGTATTTTATGTAAGCTATGAAGGTTTTTAGTTTGTCCTTGATTGCTGATTCCATCCTTGAAAGGTGTGCATTGAACTAGTATTGGCTGTGCCATACCTTCTTGCCAAACATGGCTGTGCTATAGATGGTATCCTTCATGGCATTCCACTTGACAGTGGCATTGTGCTCTGGCAGGTCTTGGAAATCCTAGTCCAGGGTGGACGCATACTCCTCCACCTTGGAAGGAATAGAAATGCCACAATGTTGATGTGAGGGTGACCTTTTGGTTTGCAGTGTTGTAGTGTTCATAGCTGTAAGCACACCCTACTGGTCATGAGGATATGGTTGGAGTCACAGTCTGTATGGTAGCTTCTATGTGTTGTGGCTTACACTTGAAGAAGGTGTTTGTAATGCACAGGTCATGATAGGTGCACAGTGCCAACAGTCTTTGACTGTTTTCATTGTTCTTTCCAGAGCCATGATGTCCATTCAAAACTAAAACTACAGGTAACTAAAATTCCTGTGAAAATGAAATTGTCCCAAGTCTGTCCATATTTTAAACCAAAAACCATTTTAAGTCAAGATCTTCATTAGTTTCCTGAGAACCACAGTAGTTGTTGTTGATTGGCTTAACGCCATTTTTCAGCACAGGATAGGCTATTCATGGCGGCCAGTATTAATGGTGGAGGAAGAAACCGGGAAATCACCGGAAAGAACCACCGACCCACGAGAAGCTACTGGCAAGCTTTCTCACATATTTACATTCGCCGAATCCTAGACTCGAACCCACGCAGACAGAGGTGAGATGGCAGTGATCCGTAACGGACAACGCTTTAGACCACTCTGCCACTTGGGGCCCCTGAGAACCACAGTAGAGTGTCAGAAGTGTAATCCAATGATCCTGGGTTTGATACTGACCCAAGCCAGCACAGGCCAGCTGTCTCTGTGCATCATGGGGAAAGGCACTTTAAGTTCCCATCTCCTTAGAATAATATAGCAATTATGTTAATGATGCCACTAAAACCAGCAGAAAAATCATTTTGTCCCTGGGTAGGCATATTCCTACTTTCCTTAAGTTTGGTTGTCATACTAACCTGGGCCAGTTTAGAACTGGCATCAGAGAAGTTCCAAAGGGTGTTGTACAGAGAATAAGCAGTAAACCAGACATTGTCATTTTTGAAAATTCCTATCGATGTTAAGGACTGCATCATCTTCATTGAGGCACCTGGAAATAAAAAATACTGGGAAGTCTCATACTCATTATGACTTTTCTTCATTTTACAGTCTGGACTTTAAATAGCAAAGTTGCAAATTATCTGTGCCAATGCTCTTTACATGAAATCAAAAGTCTTAGGAACAGCTTTGGGTCTGATTATCTACTACATTATGGGATGGCATATCTGGGTCTTGGCAGATTTGGATTAATTATGTTTACTTCAAATCTTTAGCTGCATGAACAACATAGACTGTGTTCACCCAGCATATTATGGAATTAATGATGTTTACTTCCAATCTTAGTTGCATGAACAACATAGACTGTGTTCACCCAGTATATTATGGGATGGCAGATCTTGCTCTATGCTATTCCTTGAAATCATAAGCTGAATGAATGGCATCAACCATGTTTGCCCAGCCTATTAAAAACAAAAAATCAAATGAATGGCATTGATTCTGTTTGCCCAGCCTATTAAAAAACAAAAAAATCAAATGAATGGCATCGACCCTGTTTGTCCAGCCTATTAAAAAACAAAAAGTCAAATGAAAAAAGGAGTCCCTGTTCAACCAATATATTATGGGATGGCATATCAGACTCTATGCATGGGATAGCATATTTGACTATGCTTGGGATGGAATTTCCAACTATGTTTGGGATGGCACATCTGACTCTATGCTTGGAATAGCATATCTGACTATGCTTGGGATGGCACATCTGACTCTATGCTTGGGATAGCATATCTGACTATGCTTGGGATGGCACATCTGACTATGCTTGGGATAGCATATCTGACTATGCTTGGGATGGCACATCTGACTCTATGCTTGGGATAGCATATCTGACTATGCTTAGGATGGCACATCTGACTCTATGCTTGGGATGGAATATCCAACTATGTTTGGGATGGCACATCTGACTCTATGCTTGGAATAGCATATCTGACTATGCTTGGGATGGCACATCTGACTCTATGCTTGGGATAGCATATCTGACTCTATGCTTGGGATGGCACATCTGACTCTATGCTTGGAATAGCATATCTGAGTCTATGCTTGGGATGGCACATCTGACTTTATGCTTGGAATAGCATATCTGACTCTATGCTTGGGATGGCATATCTGACTTTATGCTTGGAATAGCATATCTGACTCTATGCTTGGGATAGCATATCTGACTCTATGCTACTTGCTTGAAATCAAAAGTTGAATGAACATCAGAGACTGAAGGCAAATCGAAACCGGATGAACTTTATACACAAGTAAAATCAGTAATCCTTATTCTTATAAGACCAAGGTGAATTAAGTATTTTTTGAATTAGAGTTTCTAGCTAGGTTATGTGTTTATAAAGTTTGGTGGTTCAATTAGACAATCAACTGCTCCAGTGGCCTAAATGGTCAGAGCATCTGTCTCACATGTGGGAGGTTACCGGTTAAAACCTGACAGAGTCATTATCAAAGACTTCTAAAAATGGTACTAACAACAATAGGCACCCAGTATTTAGAGGTTAGTGTTAGGACTGGTTGCTCTGGTGTCAGGATAATGTGACACAGTGGAACATGATGCTACATGTATGCTGCATGATGCCTCAGTCCTGCATATCACTATAAACTGCCACACTGCAGTGATATGACTGAAAAATTGTTAAAGTTGTGTTAAAAATCAAATTCACACACACATACACACACACAATTAGACAAACTGTATACAAAGTTTCAGTCAATTACAGCTACATCATACATTGTTCCCTATACGTCATTGAAAATACACATTTTCAACAAACATGCAGTTAAAACTCTTTAAATGAATCAGATATTGTTATATTTTATTACCTCACTCAGGATGTATCTTGCTATTTCTTCAATGTTGTTTAAAAAAATGAGTAATCATACAACATTTCTGTTTAAGACAGCTGAGAAAGATCTGCAATTGCCACAGCCTAAATGGAGATAATTCTATTATGCAGTTTTTCATTATATACAAATTTATATTCTATTCTGCATTTTCTATGTGTGTAGGATTACATGCTGCAATCAAAATTCCACATTGCATCATTCCATTTCTAAAATATTCTCTCACCATTACAAAAATTCATTTTGTGATATAATGTTAAACACAATACATACCATCCTGGAAGTTACAATGTAATACAATGAATGTTACAACTTGGGATAAGGTATTCAATGTCACATGCTGTCATAATCAGACATTACTCTATGACAGCTGTTAATTCTCTCACTGAAAAATGCTAATTATTCTGGGTCAAGTATATATGGAAGATTCTAGACATGGAAGACATATCTATATATCAATTCCACAGATATGCCTTCGTTAACTTGCTGTATCTCATAAGAAAACTTTTTTTAAAAAAAATAAAATCTTAATTTATTACTCCAGCAACATCAGTCCAACTATACTGCCAAAATGGCATATACTTCTATACTATATTGCCAAAATGGCATATACTTCTATTAAAACAAATTTATTTATCTATCCTTCTTGACAGGCTCATTGGGAATCTTCACCAACAGTCTTTCCAACACCAAAGAATCATAAAAATACTGATGCACACATAACAAATAACATGTAGAACAAGATTTTTTAGTTTCAGGAGCTTATTTACTGCCCTCCTGTTTGTCCATTAGCCCGCCTGTCTTACCATCAGCCCTCCTGTCAGTCTATTCTTTACGTAAATAAGCTCATTATTGGCTAAATATTCACCAAGCTGATTTCAACAATATGGCAAAAAATATGTAAGAAAGGTCAAAGTATTTTCAGTTTCTCTTGATGAATTCCTGAAAAAATTAGTATATATTGTTTTTTAGCTAGTCTTTAGTCATATAGTTTTCTGGATAAAGATGTTTAACACACACCCATGCATGCTCACGCACTTAGGACTTATGATTCACTTGCCATTCCCCTAGCTGCCTGCAACACACCCTCAGATTATTTGCATAACTTAGTTTATTAAACCTTCCCTTATTTGTTAAGATTTTTTTATTATTTCAGTTTCAGGAATATCATGAAAACTGCAATCATAATTGAAAAATTGTGCAATAGTCCTCCCTCTGTGTGTGTGTGTGTGTGTGTGTGTGTGTGTGTGTGTGTGTGTGTGTGTGTGTGTGTGTGTTCAAAATACATTTCTTTTATGCAATATCCCAGTGTGAAATCCACATGAAATTCTTTCACAAATCAATAATGATTCTTAAATCTAATTTCTAAATAAAAATCTTTGCTAAATATAAATCATTTACAAAACATATATCAAAAAATAATAACAAGATCATAATTCCATATAAGTATTGTACAAATGAGTAAAAAGATTTAGTTTATATTTTGTATTGTTTTATAGCTATGAACACAGTATGATAAACATATAAACAATGCAAGGTGATCACTTATTGTCACAAACTGATTAAACATTCTTGTTTGATAAAAGTTTTCTAAATGCTTTTTTATAAAAATTATCATATGATACTCTCTTGTAAAGTTATTCACATAATCAATCCACTAGGAATTTGGCTGACTGTTTGGTTCAAGATGAAAAATCTATAGAATGTTTAGGTATACAAAATTAAATGGCTGTTGTACAAGGCTATCAATATATTATGTTTTTTTATTGAACAATGCATGAAATGCATTTTATCAGTACTGTTGTCATGGTGACCATTTATTTCAGCTAGGGCCTATCTTGCTTATATATGTCCATGACTTAATATACATGTATATCAAAATGGCACAATTTGCATATGAGAGAGAGAGAGAGAGAGAGAGAGAGAGAGAGAGAGAGAGAGAGAAAGAGAGAGAGAAATTTAAAAGCCAAGGAGATGTCTTACTTGGAGGATTGGTGGATTACATTGAACTTTTCTTTTCAGTTAAAAATCCTCAACTTGAAACATAGGCATTAAAACAAGAGAAAGAAAAAAACATGAATATGACAACCAGAGATTATGCTACAATTACCAAGGAATGGTGAAGGTTAAAAATCATTATTACTTCACCATTAGAAGAAATATTCATAAATAAAAACAAAACAATACTCCATAATAAATGCATGCTTAAGAAATTCAGTAATAAATAGTGACAGTGGTAAGAACACAACACAGAATGTACCTCCTATAAACACAATGCAACAAAGAATGTACATTGCATGCAAATAGTAAATTTGCAGGATACACAGATGTATGGCTTTAATCTCCATACCTCACAAGAAATGTGTATGTGTGTGTGTGCATGCATGTGTGTGTGCGTGTGTGCGTGCATGTGTGTGTGGTTACAGAGGGGCAACTAGGAACAACATATTGTCTGCTTTACCAATCACAGAATGTTCTCCATCTGGCATCACAGACCTTGGATATAGAAGCTCTCATGGCCTGTCAATGATACAACTGGCAACTTATCCTTAAAAGTTCATCTGGCAGAATAATCTATTGAGATGAGCCAAGCATGATGGTGGAGAATTTGTGGGTTGTTGTGGAGGAGGCATCCCCAGTGTTGTGACATAAGATCCCTCCTGAGAGGAAGAGACCTGGGTGGAGCAATCAACAAGTCAGTGCTGAGGCCACAGAGGTGATACGAGAATGATCTGAGCAGTGCAAATTCTGACTTTTCTGCAGCACTTTGTGGAATCATTCAGAAGAATAAATGAAGAGCCTATCCCACTGCTGACTGAATGCATCAACTGCCCAAGCACATTGCTCCAGGGACAGGAGAAACATAAAATAAGAGTCTGTTGTTGAGCTGGGCACAAAAAAGTCCACAAGGGGCCTTCTCCACAGCAGGAACAGGGACTCTCAGAGCAGTGAAGAGTCCATTCTCTGAGGATGGCTCTGCCTGTTCTGGAAAGATTATCCACCAAAACATTCTTTTTGCCCGGAATATGCCAAACTCTGAATGATATGTTCTCTGAGATGGCCCAGCACAAGAGGTTCCAGACTTACACACAAAGAGAAAGGGATGTGTGCTTCTTGATGTCAAGGATAAGCTATGATTCGGATGTTATTGGAGACCATGACACATCAACCCTTACCCTCTTGATGCTCTTTACAATGCTAAGTATACAGCCTTCATTTCTAGCTTGTTTATTTGGAGGGATGATTTGGACGGGGTCCAATGTCCCTGTCAAATTATACCCTCTGGTTCTAAATGAGCACCCCAAGCGGAATCTGACATGTCACCAAACAAATAGGGATGGGGTTCGGATGCATACATGGAGACTCCAAACAAATCTATCCACCAATGTAAATGGTGATGAAATGCTGGTCCTAGAAAGATCACTGTTGACAGACAATCTTTGTGAGGTTTCCACCTTGCAAGAAGGAGGAACTGTAGAGGTAACATATGGAGATGTCCTAATAGATTATAGAACCAAGTTGGCAGCAGCATTCAAGATTCCTAGAAGGGACAGGTACAGTTGAGCAAAAAAGTTACTGCTGGTTCCATCTTTAACAGAGCTAAGATTTGATTTATTGGAACCCTAAGTTCTGGTCTATGAGGAAAGTCATTCCCATGTAAACAAGGTCTTGCAATGGAGTGAGTTCCAATTTCTTGAGGTTGGGCAAAAGGCCCAACTGAGTTACCATGGACCAACAATAGTACAGATCCTTATGAAAGGACTGGATTTGAACTTTGTGGATCAGCCAGTCATCAAAATTCTGGAGAATTAGAATTCTAAGTAACTGGTGGTATCCTCCAACTATTCCCATTACTTGAGTAAAAACTCTGGATGAGGAAGAAATTCCAAACAGAAGGACACAGAACTTAAAAACATCCTGCTCTAAGCAAACTCAGAGATATTTGTAGTAATGTTGATAGGCATCCTGAAGGTTGATAGAGACTGCTCAATCAGATGGTTGAAGTGTATTCTGGATTGAGGAGGTGGTCTCCATCTTGAAAGGTTCTTCCACAAGAAACTAGTTTAAAGTGAAGAGGTCAATTATAATGCAAAACTTCCCACTTTTCTTTATGACTAGGAAGATAAAGGAATAGAAAGCAGGCAACTGATCTTTCATGATCATCTTACTGCATTTCCTTCCTGAGTTTCACCAGATTGTATTGGTGAAGAAAAATGGGTGTCTTGGATAGAGGAGGTAATTTCAAAACTGGAGTTGGCATCCCACATTCATCATACAAAATGACCCAACAATTGGCAGTGATGCTTGACCAAACCTTGGAAAAAGGCCTAGGCAAGCAACTACAGGAATGCCTGGGAGAAGGATGAGGGGAAGAAGAGGGTTCAAGTCAGGCTACAGCCATCCCCCACCGCTTCCTTCTTTTCCAGGTTGATCAGCCGATTGTCTGTTTTTCGTTTTCTAGGAACCAGACTGACAAAACGGTGAGGGCTCATGTTTAGGTTGCATACTGGACTAAGCAGATGGCCCTTGTGGATGCTTTCTGGCTGATGGTGATGGGCCAGGAGTGGATGTGAAAGATCTATGTTGATGATCCAACAAGTCCTGAGATGGCACATAATCAATAAGACCACCAAACAGACTCATGGCTTCAAGTGGAACAGCCTTGAGGATGTCTTTACTCTGATCAAGAAGTACCTTTGAAGAGTTCAAAGTTATATAACGGCAAATGTGAAGAAGTTCAAATGAAAAAGCCATAAAAGAAAAAAGAAAGTGCATGCCAAAATGTCTTGGCCACAGGTTTCTGCACTCATGAAGAATGCTTCTCTCAACAAAGTAAAAGAAGCAGCTCAGAAGATATCAGCATGAGAATCTTGTATATTTAAAGAGTCTTAGGCAACATCACAGTAGATGTGAAGAAGTTCCTCCAACAAAGCCATAAAAACAGAAAGAGCATGACAAGATATCTTGGCCAAAGCTTCCTGGAAGCATGCATTGATGGATGGGTTCAAGGGTGCTTTCCTCAATATACTAAAAAAGCAACTGAGAAGAGTTCATCATGAGAAGCTATGGTGACAAGCAGTTGGATCTTCTGTTCCATTTTCAATGTCTTTAACAGAAAGACATGACCACGCTCAATTTGAAATACCCACCTTGGCCATACCATCATCAAGTTTGTGGACCACTTTGAGGAATGTATCTGATAGCTGGCTGAAGAGATCAAGGGTTGCAGTGTTGAGGTGGGAACAGTTCACCCTTCATGCTGTCAATTAATAATTTGGTCTGTCAAAAACCTCTTAGAAATTTCCTCAACTGAGGAAGAATGAGGAAGGAGCAGGCATCATTTGTGTTTCTTCCATGTCAAACTCATTAGAGTCTGCTATAATGGAGACAGCATCATGGAGGGCACTTTGAGCTGGTGAGTCTGTAGGAATCACTAAATCCTTTGGAGGTGAAAAGGCTACAGCAACACTCTGTACAACATCCCATACTGCATGACGGTGAATAGGGGCTGAAGGAGTGGCAAGAGCTAGAGAGAGACAAGAACATGTCAGTCCTGAAAGATCCAAAAGCCCAAGGGGCCATACATGACCAATGCCTGAGGTGGAGGGCCCCACATCCCATAGGGATTCATTGGGATAATTGGAAAGGGGAGTATACCAATTCAATCTCCTATCCTAGTTTAACCCTACTGGTTGGACTCCCAATGTTCATAATGAGATGATAGAGGGGGAAACTCAGTCTGAACTTTATCCCCATACTGTGAGGCCTTAGTGTGATGATCAAATGATACAGGATCATCAAATGATGCAGCACTAAGGTGTGTTGCTGATCCCTCCAAGTGGGAGGATGCGACACACTTACACTAGAGTGGTGGTGGTGCATCTCCTCCTCGATGGGAGGCAGTGACATGCCATTTGATGAGTGGTACATATCCTTCAACAGTGGAAGGCAGAGACACACTAAGAGATGAGCAGTGCATCTCCTCCACAATGGGAGGCAGCAACATGCTATTGAATGAGTGGTACATCTCATCTGTCACAAACAGCAACACAGTCACTGAGTTCTTGGAAATGTAGCAACGTGCTGGGATGGGTATTCCAGTCAGAAAACACTTTATTTTCAGTAACAGAGAAGCCAGAAATTTCTGAGGAAGAAAGAAAATTAAGATTTTTTCCTTCTCTGATAAGTGTGGCTGGTGTCTGCAAGATTCCAGTTTAAATCTGCTGACCATGATTTACAAAATGTGCAAAGATATTTTTCTTGTACATTTGGAACATTTAATACAGTCTGGATGAGTGTCCCTGAAACATTTCTTGTGGCCACACTTTCCCACAGACTGAGTTGATATTATTCCTAAATATAGCAAATAACTTAAACTATTTCTAATGTCACATAAAACTCACCTTGGTTTTATGTATCTTGTAAGGAGTAGATTTTGATGATCTTTAGAAGAAGTAAACTATAGCATAAAGTTCTCAGTGTTTTATACAACTTTTATTGAGAAAATGAAGTATACATACATAAAATAACAATGTGACAAAATTCAATGTGTTGAATTAAATATCTAGCAGAGACCATATAGGGTGTGGTTCCTGCAGCATCAATCTAAGAACACGCCATGTCTAGTGAGCCCACTGTCATTATTCCCTGAATAAATGGCTTACCATTACCTATATATAAAATTAATGTAAGCATATCTGACCCTGTGAGTGTACATGAAGTAACCCCAAGTCCCTGGAGGAACTGAAACTGAAGGAAAAAGGTGACCACATAAAAATTTGGGAATAAAAACAAATGAACAGCATAATACCATTAATATAATTATTGAGAAACTCAGTCGCAATTGCAGTTAGAAAAAAAATGAGCCCCTAGTGGCCAAGTGGTCTAAAGCGATCTCTGTTACGGATCACTGCCATCTCACCTCTGTCTGCATGGGTTCAAGACTACGATTTGGCAAATGTGGATATGTGGTAGCTTCTCATGGGTCAATGGTTCTTTCCACAGATTTCCCAGTTTCTTCCTCCACCATTATTACTAGCCGCCATGTATAGCCTATCATGTGCTGAAAAATGGTGTTAAGCCCAAGAACAACAACTACAACAACAGCAGTTAGGAAAAAAAACTGCAATTGCAACAGGTAATTTTTCTCTAATGTTTGGCACATGTCTGATCACATCAATGTTCTTGAAAAAGATCAGTTAGCTGTTCTTGCTTTGCATATAGCATAGCAATGAAAAATGAGCTGCGCAATCTTTCACTCTAAGAAGGATGTATGCACATGAACCGGATGATACATTTTTTTCAGCATGAAAAAGAAAGCTAAACAATAGCCATGGGTAAGCTATTGCTGCTATTAAACTGTAAATCAGTGGCAGTCATTATTACATGTACTATGTACACTTCTTTAGCAAAAAACACTAACACCAACATACCTGCATAACCTTCCTTGTCCATTGTATCTCCAATGGTCTCCCGGAGAGGTCTATAATCCCAGTACATGTGTCCCAAAATGTCCTGAACTTTCTCGCCATCTCCACTGTGGTATTCTTCCATCTGCTTCAGATATGCAACTAACTTCTGCACCTTTATTAAAAGAGCTTCTTCTGTAAGATCCTTCAAACGCTCCAAGTTCAGATCACCATCTTTGACATTGACCTGATCAGTGCCAATGAAATCCTGTTGGTTGAGAGACTGGGCACTCATAGTGTGATTCAAATGAACTATGTGTGGAAGCAGCAACGTTTTTGTGAAGGCCTCTGAAATGTGACCCTAGATCTCGAACTGTAATCAAGATGAAAAATTACAAATCATGAAGTTTTTGTAATATTTCTCCAGAAGAATGGTTTACATAATCATATTGAGAAATTATTGAATAATAATAAGTTTTAAGTGGCTAGAGAGTTTGAAGAAGAGATTTTACAAATATATATCAATATCTAGATTGTGATCTGTGAATAAATATTAGATGGAGCCTGATCAACCTATCAATCTCAAAGAGATTCATAAACTTATTGTGTCAATCAAATGTGAGGTGATTATGATTTTTAATGTAGTTTTAACAATTTTTCAGTTATATCGCTATGATGTCTGCAGTGTGGCAGTTTATAGTAATGTCTAGCACTGGGGCATCATTCTGCAGACATGTAGCATGATATCCCACTCAACCAGTCTCAACACTAACCTCTTAATGCTGAGTGTCAAGCAGGCAGCTGTTAGAATCAATTTTTGTAAGTTTTTTATATGACTCTACCAGGGATCAAACCCATACTCTCCCACACCTGAGGATGACAAATGAATTCATCAACTCATTGAGTCAAACAAAAAATTGACACAAGTATTCATAAAATCACTGAGTCAATGAAAATGACAAAGGGATTCATCAACTCACTGAGTCAATAAAAGTGACAAAAGGATTTGTACACTTATCAAGTGCATCAAAAATGACAGATTCATAAACTCATCGAGAAAATCAAAAATGACAAAGGGATCCACAAACCCATTGAGTCAATGAAAAAGGCAGAAATTCAGTCATTGAGTCAATGAAAATGACAAATGATTCATAAACTATAATAATACTAATGACTTTGTTAATAGAGGGTAACACAATTTGCTGAAGATCTAATCTACCTTGAGGCCCTCATACAAAGGAACTTATATAAAAATGCACACATATACACATTCATGCAAACCTATACATAGTAGCATTTACATGTATAGACACAATATTTTCTTTCCTTTCACCAGATGGATATTTGCCCATACATACTGAACCCTTACATTCATACATGCAGATATTTAATGATTATAACCCAGAGGCATTTATTAATACAAATACAGTTGTTGAAAGATTGAAATACAGTAAGCATTTTTAATTGCAAATGGAATATTATTCCAGAGCAAAGTTCAAGAGTACTGGAAACTTTTTAAATATAATTCCTAATTTGGTTTAGGAATTTTATACTGTTTGGTAGACATGGCTCATGGGAAGGGAGTATTACCAGGTAGCCTATACCTGAATACAAATTAATGTACATATTCAGGAGCACTATTATTAGATATCCTGTACATTAATTTAGCTTTTCTCAAACAGATTCAGTTTTTAATAGGTAATATTTTTAATTATTGGTTGATAAAGAAAGTTAGATTTTAGTAAACAGAATCTTTTGTGAGCTTATCCTAGTTGTAACTGGAAAAACAGAGACATTAGTTTATTGAAGGAATTTCAGTCCTTTAACAGTACATGTATTTAGTTTGTATCACTCATTACTGAAATTAGCACCTGACTCTTTGGTTGTAAGTCCAGAAATTGCTGCTGCACATATCCTTTTCTATACCCAGGATGCATCTATGCTGATGCATCTATGCTGATGCATCTATGCTGATGCATCTATGCTGATAAATATAGGTTTATCATGTGCACTCAGAAATGTTAGTAACTGAATGTTTAATATCATGGTGTCTTCATAGGGTTACTATGGGAACTAAATTCGTACTGTGGCTCCTGTCAATCTGACTATTGGAGTATTTTACAACCTCATCTATAAAGTTTATACAATTTATAGAGTATTTATGGTAAATATGAGATCAGTGTTTTTAATCAATATGCTTCTGATATGATCACTTAGGTCTCTACCACCATGCTTAATGGTGACAACCACTCAAGAAATTCATCACACTAATTTCATTCAGTGAATGGTTGGGAAAAACTTTATACTTGGTATTTTAATGGACTTTAATGCCTTGTTTTATTTTTAAATTATGTGTTGTGGGGGCTTTTAGGTAATTTTTTGTCATTTAAATCTCCATTTCTATAATAATACACACACACATATAGATGGTCACCTCGACCTTTTACTCTGTAATTACAAAAATATGATAAGGCTGTTAATATATTTCAATCTAAGATTGAAGAGAGATAAACTGTGATAGCAAAAATGTGACTCTTGATTAGATAGTTTTAATTTACTATTCTTTGTAAGTTTCTTAAATAAAGTTCAATACATAAATGTTGCCTGAAATGCATCATAGCCATATAGGTGAACATGAACATGCAATATATTTAATATTCACTCATTTTTGACAAGCATTGTGCTTAGTGATGCATATAACCAATATTTCAAGGTCTGTCAAGAAAATCAAGGGTGTATATAGGACACATGGTGCTAATGGAATGGAAAAATAGGATGTCTGGAAACAGTTAAAGATAAAATACAGTGTATGTGTGTGTGTGTGTGTGTGTGTGTGTGTGTATATATATATATATATATATATATATATATATATATATATATATATATATATATATATATATATATATATATATATATATATATACACACATTTGGCTGGCCAGGATTGGTTGATAATAAAAGTTAGATTTTAGTAAAAAGAATCTTTTGAGAGTTCATCTTTACTGTAGCTGAAAAAAACATTGTTTTATTGACGGAATTTTAGTCCTTTAACAGTCTTTAGTTTGGAACAATCATTTCTGTAATTAGCACCTGACTGCTTGGTTCAGAATTGAAAACAGTTTCAGATTGATTTGTTTCAGATTGATTTAAGTCCAGGTCATATCCTTTTCTCTCAAACATGAGCTGTCATCAAGGATGTCTCTATACTGATACATAAAGGATTGGTCATGGGCACTCAGAAATTATGTTACTAATTTTTTTTTTATTATGGTGTTTGCATAGGTTTTCTATGGGAACTTAATTATTACCACAAGTCCTCCAGTCCACTACTCAACATATGTTAGCCTTGTGACTCACAGCTGATTACTGCATCAGTAACACTGTTTATAATGATGTACAATATTATATAGTTTGAGAAGGATCTGTCAGCACTTATGCTCTGAGGCAGTTCTTTGTTATTATAATTTGGGGAAATTTACATGAAACACATACTTGTATTATGTATTTCATATTTAAATCATCATCCTCATTTTTTTTTTTATAATTTAAATACAGCTATTTGGATTTTCTGTTTAATAAATAAGCAGTTTTATCTTAACAGTAAATTTTTAACAGGCATTTATGAGAATCTTCAAATTTAGCTTATTTATGATCATTTAATTTTTTTAATCAATTGATAATGGTAAGAATAAAAATAAATGAAAATAAAACCTTCTCCAGTAACATTTCATGTCTCTGATTACTTACACTTCTACTTCATGAAATAAGTTCTGAGGTATGCAAAACAGTTTTCAAGTTCCCAAAATAGTGCATTTAATGAACGATTCTGTAAATTCACAATGCCATCTATTATTGTAAAAAAAAAATCTTTTGCTGTATCTAATATTTTTATTATTTGTAAACAGTTTTACTACACCATTATAATTTTTTACAATTTAATTTTTTTAGCTATTTCAACAAAATCTTTTCCAAAATAAAAACTATAAGAAAAGCTAAGGAATGTTAAATTGAAGTACATTTTTCCCCATTAAGCTTGAGTTTTCTATATGCTAATAGATGCACATGTTCAATGGTGTCATAATAGCACTGTTATGTGCTTCATAGGGGGAAACATAAACGAAATTTCCAACAAGAGTATTTCTGTCATTTGTTATCCATTATTCGCTAAAATAACTTATGTTTCTAACGAAAAGAAAGGTATCGCTATGAAAATGAGAGAGAGAGAGAGAGAGAGAGAGAGAGAGAGAGAGAGAGAGAGAGAGAGAGAGAGAGAGAGAGAGAGAGAGTATTCACCGATTTTTGTTATAAAAAAAAAAATGCTTCACCAAAGGTTATTCCACACGAGGAAAACAATTCACATGAGCAAAGACGCTTTTCTACTTTTCCTTGTTTCCTTGAAATTGGTAGGTACAATGGTATCGAGGTATTCGGATATTTCGGTACTCTCTGCATAGCTCCACCTATTTTGTGCGTAAACTGGTTAATACAATCTCGAGCTCCGTCCTATGGATCATATGTGTATCTTGCAGAAATATTTGAGGATATTCCGATTGATACATGGTACATTGCTCTTTAAGGTATCACGGTACCAATTGTTTTTCCATAGACTGCAGTGCTAATGTTTTGCAAAATAAATATACTTTCTATCCTACCTCAGCATGCATGTCACACACTGTCACAAAGAACAATGTTAGATTGTTAATTTGATAACAGCGAAAATAGGTACTCCATTGCATTTAAGAGAGATAACTCTGCCTGAACTAGACAGGGGTAAGAGTTAGCTAGTTACACCGGACACATTTTCAGTCATGTGTACCACATTTTAAATAAATCTTTAAAAAATACAAAGTGAGATCTAAATATGAATTAACATAATCTCACATGTTGCCAAGAGGCTCAACTTTTTTAAAGCCTAACAGAAAGTACAACTCTTACATAATGCACCAATCACAGCTAGTTTTGTTTATTTCTGAATGCAATGTTCCCTACAGCTTAAGCTCCGCCCACCTGGGGTTTTGTACAATTGGTACCGTTATACCTTAAGTAAACCTTTGCAAACACCACGAACTTAAAATTTCTATGTGATCATGATTAAACCTATATTTATCAGATGAAACTTGAATGTTTAGAGGAAGAAATATGAGACGTGGCATTGTCTTCAGGCTTGAAGTACCGTTGTCATTAAACCTTGTCGTTGCCTGACAAAACTCCGTTGAGCCTAATGGAAAATAGACCAACATGTACGTCTCCACTTTTTTAATTTTCTGACAGTGTCGGAAAAAAGTGAAGAATAGGCATAATATATTTTTTATTCATATCATTAAAGAATAATATTTCAACCTAACCCGATGTTGGCTCTCCCGGCTTTCATTGCTTTCTAGTCCTACAACGTAAGCCCCGGCTCATGGACGTTCCGTACCCAATTCATTTCTCAACCAGTAGATATTGGTTGTTTCGTACCCAAAGTGCTGGTCGTTTCGTACCCAATGTGCTAGTCGTTTTGTACACAAGGTCCTGGTTGTTTCGTACCTAAGCTGCTGGTCGTTTCGTACAAAGTCAGATATACATTATTGTCATATTTACCACTCCCTCTCTAGGCCTAATCTTTTTCCTACCTTACAAATTGAACAGCAAAGTATACCCGGGAAATAATTTGAAATTGAAGTAACACAAATAATTACAAATAATTATATTGTTTTCACTCACTGTATAACAGTATATATGTACTAAAAAGTATTAACAAACATTTCCGTTGCCATAAAAAAAATTAAAAAAAATAAAAACGCTGGCCAGGCTTAAATAACTGAATACATCCATTCCTTTTTCTATCGTTTAAATTAACAAACATTATCCTACTTCTTGGTATTATTTAGTACTGTCTAAGGTGACTGGAAAAAAAAAAAGATACAAATCCTCTCAAAGCAACTAGAAATTCTGCGATCTTTAATAATGGGATTGGTGGGGTTGAATGCAGATAAAAGTGTTGCTTGATTAAAATTATGTTCTCCAAGAACCAATAGCGGTGTTAATTTTAATTTTTGTCACCTGCTTTTAAAGGTGTTGAACGTAATATACTGTTATAATATATAATATATAATATAAACAGTATCTTCCGAGTCTTTTCTTATTTATCCCATTGTGTAATTTACCGGTTTCCTACCATAAATACTGCCGCTGCAGTCACAACACCGATGTACACCATTAGTTTTTAGGAACATCATGCGGATTGGGTCTGAGTTCGCTACTCATTGGCATGCGGATTGGGTCTGAGTTCGCTACTCATTGGCCATGCTATCTTAGAAACTCACTAACACTTCCTCTTCGTGATGTTTGCTCCTAATAACTGACTAATTATTATGTGCTAAGGAATATTTACTATTACTTACATCCTTACATACATACATACATACATACATACATACATACATACATACATACATACATACATACATACATACACACACACATATATATATATATATATATATATATATATATATATATATATATATATATATATATATATATATATATATTGAGTTAGTTATCTGAGATTCTGCGAGTTATTCGGTTTCCGTTGAAGGCACTTAGGTATGAACATAATAATTCAGCAGAAGTGAACTGAGTTCTGCTTGAAAACATATGTAGTATCCCTAAGCATCCTTACAACCACTTTAACCTGATACACTCCCAAAAGCCATAATAGACTCGTGTGGATATTCTGAAAATGAACTTTCCATCATAAGACGGAAACTTTCACACGTGCATTCAGGAAATTATGTGTTAAATAGCAGGAGTGGGATGAGATTAAAAGATGAAGTGTGCTCACTTTTTGCACCTAGAGTAATAAAAAGTAAGCACAAGACTAATCATCCTGTGATCAAACAAAATGCTTCTAGCATGTATTCAAAAGTGACATGGTTAGTGGTTGATCAAGTATACCAAGAAGTACATCTTTTTGAAATTCACATCTCTGAGTCCTGTGTAATACTGCTTACAGTGGAAATAGAGGAAACTTTTAATGTGTCCATACAAAGTAATATACATGTGCTGTCAAGAAATTAAAGTTTAGTAGCCAAGGCCTGTTTTAAATACTACAAGGACTCCAGTTGTAACCTTCTGGTCATAGCATGGAAAGAAAAATTCAATTCAATAACAGATCAATACTGTGATTGGTGAAATATGCTACTGAGATATTTGAAATTAATTTGCTGAGCATCTTCTGCTGAGGTATAACTTTTAAGTCCAGCTAGACTTTATATGACTAACAATTTTTCCAGTAAACCCATTAGCTTTATGTTGAGGCATCATAAACCCTGTAATATATATATATATATATATATATATATATATATATATATATATATATATATATATATATATATATATATATATATATATAACTTCAGTGGGACAAAGTGTTTTGGACAATTTTGATCGGTTATAAAATAAAACAAACCTTAACAAACTAAACTATATTGATATTCTCTGAAAGAAATAATCATATTTCGTGACACACACATACTTGTTTACATTAATTTTTATGCTAAAAATAAATGTATCTACACAAGGGCATTTTCAGTTTAAGTCGTCCTGTCAAATGATCTATATTGATTAATAAAACAATAATACTTAACAGATAATATTCTACAGAATACATTTTCATTTTTCTAAGAGTAGCAACATTGTACATGAGATATTATAACAAATATATTTAATTTTAGGTTACAGATTGTAAAAATGCTTCACATATGACACATTCGATTGAACGTGGGTTTATAAAATATCACAGGAGTCTGCAGTTTTATCAATATAGCACGACAAAATTTCTGACTACATGAAATCACATTAACGATATTATTTTATAATACCGTTAATGTGATTTCATGTAGTCAGAAATTTCGTCGTGCTTTATTGATAAAATTGCAGCTTCCTGTGTAAAATATAAACGATGTATTGTTACAAATTAGCGACAACTAACGGTTCACATTTTCTTGAAGTCATGAGAAACTATAAAGCAAATACCACTAGTGTTCATCGTGATGTTGGGCAAAAATAAGAAAGATTACAGGAAGGTAGTTTATTATGTGGCTCACTACTTTTGATAATATTCTCTATAAAAAATGCAAGTAACTTTACAATGTCTTCATTTTGAAAACTATAAAGAAAACAAAAATTCATTCACATTATACACGATCTATGTTCTCTATATTTTTTCTCTATATTAAAATCAATTTATATAATATTTCAAGGTTCTACTTCGACTTTTACGCAAAGACCCATCAGTCAGGTCATTTGTAGCAGACTTCGAATGTGGAATACGAAAGGCACACCGCCTGGTTTTCAATTATCCACATATAAGTGGATGTGTCTTCCGCTGGGGTCAGGCTGTGTGGTGAAAACTTCAGGAAAAAGGTGTTCAGGTAAATATATATTATTTTTTTTTTATATACCACTGTTATAGTCTATTTTTCATTTTTAGTCGATTCGTAGCAAATTAAATTTCATATATATTTTCATCAGTTCTTCACTATTTGAACCTAGAGATAAAATGGTTCGCGAAGTTCATTTGTAAAATTTTCCCTATTTTGTTAGTGATCTCATTAACATCTGTATTAATATAAAGGCTAATATGTATATATTGTTTATTTGTTGACGGCATACAACCAGTGGGATGCAGTTTTCAAGTTTTGTAGAAAGGTGTATGCTTTGCCCTTTCTCCCAGCTGACAATATCACCAGAGCTTTTGAATTAAAAGGAAAGGTCAGAACTGCTACGTTCAATGAATGGATGACATATATTAGTGACAGGTGGATATCCAGCACAATTTGGCCCATATCCATGTGGAGTGTCTTTGGAAAAAACTGCAAGAACAAACAATGACGTGGAGGATTGGCACAGTCGATTGAATCGCCAAAAAAAAAAACAAACGTAAAAGCAACATTCAGTTTTATCTTATGCTTTCTCTACAATACAAAGGAGCCCAAATGATGTCATCTCAAATAAAGATTGTATCACTTTTTATATGTGACATTTTAGAATAATTTTCTTAAGTCTGGAACAAGTGCTCTACTGATGATACGGGCAGATTGTAGAAGAAAAAGAAATTGGGAGCTGCACCGAATAATTGCTCTTGAGAAGCTGGTTGATAAAACTCTTGTACAATGAAGGAAGAAGAGATTATGCAAATTGTATTTAAATATTTAATTTGCCTAACGAAATGGAACCTCTTCTTCCACAGGATATATGATGCATCTCATTATCGTCTATGTAATTCCAAAAGCATCACATCCCTTTCTACTAGACTTTTTTTTCTGATGTCCTTTCTCACATGTAATATATTTGTCTTTGGGACAGTTTTCCTAAAGATATTCGAAAGCTCCTAACCTTTATAACTTCAAATAACATTTTCCTAATTCAACAAGTGTTTCAAATTTTATTCTCATTCTATTCTATTTTACCAAAAGCTAAATAGATTGAGACTGAAATGGTATTCTCAAACAAGTGAACATGTTCACAGGTAGGAACTAATTGTTGTACATCATTGACATTCATTCTCTCTTTGAAAAAAATAAAATAAATACTAGAAAGGAAAAGGTGACCTCCCTTTATTTCATATATTACACTCTATATATCCCAAAATAATAAAATAATTTGCTTACCTAAAACAAGAATTTTGAACTATACAATAAAAAACAAATTATATAAGAACTGTCCAAAATTATTTTGTCTTAGTTAAGTTACGCATATATAAGTTACAAGTTACTGAGTATTTCCTTTTAAAACTAAATACTTGTCAAAACGACTATCAGTTGTAATATAAAGTTGGGCCGAATTGTTTTTTGAGTTGGGCCAAATTGCCTTTGAAGTTAGGCCGAATTGTCTTGGGCCAAATTGTCCAATAGCCAGACTAAACAAATACAAAACCACCATATATGTATATTTCTGTGATGAACAAAATTGGTGGACTAAGTGGAAATTAGTTTACTTGTATAGCAAGAAAGTTTGTAGGGCTAGCACTTAAAATTGTGTTTATTGATAGTACACTACAGATATACATGTATTTTTCCATGTATTCCTTAGAAGTTGTGGCTGCAAGAAACATTTAATGGTGATGTAATTTTTTTTATTTGAAAAGAAGTGTACTTTAGCTTTTGTGGGGGCTTTTCCACAATGAATATTGTTTTTTTAAATAAATCCTTATTTGTAATATCCTAGAACATTTCTTTTTGACTTTTATGATCAGCTTTTGACTTATTCATTTTTGTAGATTGTTAAATGGGAAAGTAGTGTTTAAATAAATGAACACACTTTTAAAAAAAAAAAATTACTCATAATGTTGTAAGGATTATAGAGGGCATCCGCAAGGGGTTTTTTTGCTTTTCTTTTCAGTCAGAAAAAAATTTCATGTAAAATTTAAAAAATTAATGTAAAGATAAAGTGTCAAAATTACCCAAGATTACAGGGTGACACATTTTCAGTTTTGGTGCTCTCAAACTTTCACCCATGCAGCCAGTTTATATACAAAATCTTGCTAAATATATCTCAAAAAAAGGATAATAAAGTAAAGAGATTTTTTTTGGCAAAACCAACGCTGATGTAGTGGTGTGTTTGAAAACTAATCAGCATCATCAGTATGAGAGATATATGAACAGCGCCAGTCTTGTCAATGGCCACCAGTGTAAAGCACCAGTCTTGTCAATGGCCACCAGTGTAAAGCACCAGTCTTGTCAATGGCCACCAGTGTAAAGCACCAGTCTTGTCAATGGCCACCAGTGTAAAACATGCGTCTTGTCAATGGCCACCAGTATAAAGCACCAGTCTTGTCAGTAACCACTAGAGTAAAGCACCAGTCTTGTCAGGGGCCACTAGAGTAAAGCACCAGTCTTTTTGTCAGTGGCCACTAGAGTAAAGAACCAGCCTTGTCAGTAACCACCAGAAATTAGTGTAAGACACCAGTCTTGTCAGTGACCACCAGAAATAAGAGTAATCTTTAATTGTATTGACTGAATTTAATGTATTTTTGTAATATACATACAGTAGCTAATTTACTCTTGTATAACTGCTATTAGTCACAAGGCACTTAAGCAATGATGTAATTATTTGGGTTATAAAATACGTGAATTGAAAAATCCAACTTTAAATGTTTGATACAATAAACAGCATTGTTTACAATAAACAACATTGATAATGTCAAGGGGACAAACCTATATATATGTATTATTTATAACTGATGTTTTTCCATTTGCTTTTGTTCATATCATACTGACAGGCAAAAGAAGGAACTTGATTGACAGTCACGAATTCGGAGCATTGGTTACCAGCCTTTATCTTCCACAGCTTTGTTTAGTTCAGAAGGCCAAAGAAGCTCCAATTAAATCAAAGTCTAATGAAATAATCCAAGTAGGTTTGCTGTTATTTTCTCCCAGAAAGGAAAAGGATGGGATGGAGGCACCATGGCCAAATGCACTTAATTTGCTTAATTTATTAAACTGCTAAATGTTTTCTTAATAATACTATTAGTTCTTTGGCAAACCTGGTAATGGTAATAGGAGTATAGAAAAATGGGTATTTAGATTAGTATTTTTGTATATTGACAAATGATTATGTCTGATGCCTTTTATATTGATATGTTTGATATGTTCAGTCTATCTATCAAAACACCAAGTAGTCTATCATAACTGACAATTTGAAAATTTTTATCATTCCATGTTAATCTCAATCAAGATTTGTTCTTTTTTGCTTTGTCAAAATATTTTAGTTTTTTAACAGTATTTACCACTTGACATTGCATGTGCACCAGCTTGGTTGATTAACAACAACTGTTTGGTTAAATATGACATGAATAAGTCATGGACGTGTTTTTTTAGTCAATTTTGCAAGTTTGGTAGCATTGAAATTGGTTGGTAATTATCAGCATCATTATTAGAACCAGATTTTTGATAGGAGTTACTTTCACAATTTTTCTTATTTGGGGAACAGATGCGGTTACAATACTTAAATTGATTATGAATGTTATAATGTCTAAAAAAACAGAGGCAGAAGATTTAAGAGTTATAGTCCAATCTGATCAAGTTCTGCAACTTTCTTGGTATCAAGTCCATTGAAACATTTTTTTAACAAAGTTTTTTTATACTAGTGGGAAAGAGAAACATGTTAGAAATGTTGCTGCTGCAGAACTTTTTCAGTTCATTAAAGTTGTTTTCTATCACTGGTTCTTTTAACTTTGTGGTAATGTTGGTGAAAAATTAATTGAGATCAATTGCAATGTCAATGTCATCAGTGAGCATGGTGTCATTTACCAAAAGTGAGTGAATTTTTATGTCTGATCTATGTGTGTTCCTCCAGTGAATTCATTGAATACTTTCCAAATGGAGTGTGTGTTGATGTTTTTGTTTTCAAGCAATGATTGATAGTAAGATTTTATAGCTTTTTTGATCATACTTATTATTTTATTTCTCCATTATTTACATTGATTCCCATAGCCTTGAATTGATCTCATGTTTTCATAGCATCTAGGATTGCAGTTGTAAGCCAATTAGGTTGGATTTCATTCTTTACTTGATGTACTTTCAGTGGGGCATGCTTAGGAACTATATCCATAAAAAAGTCAGTCCACATTTAACCTTCCTTGTCAAAAAAGTAGGATAGTGGTCACTAAGACCAACATTTAGTACATTAATACAAGCCACATTGTCTGATATGTTGGTATAAATGTGATCATTAAAAGTGCCTGATTTATTTCTGTTACCCTTGTGGGGTCATTTACCAGCTGGACTCAGCCTTATCATTCAATAAATTCTATCCAGTTGTTCCTTGTTTGAATATTGAGAAGGTGCTTATTTATATGGCCAAGTCAAATGGCCTTTCTGCATTTACATCTTCCCTAATGTATACAAGACCTCCCCCTACTGTCTCTCTAATCCTGCAATAGATTATCATTGTGGTTAGCATTTAATTTTGTTTCAGTGAGTCTTAAAACATATATATATATATATATATATATATATATATATATATATATATATATATATATATATATATATATATATATATATATATATATATATATGTACCGTACTGGTTTTATTAAACATGTTTCTTTTACTTCTTTCTGTTACACATAGTTTAAAACCTAGAATAGATACACTAGGAAAACTTGTAGAGTGATTCTGTACCACAATAGGCTGTAATTTAGTTTTCTTTTACTTCTTTTTTATTATTATATAGAGATAATACAGAGAATTGCAAACCTAATTAATGCAAACTGAGATGGACTGCTAGAATAGAAAGATGTATCATATACTTTTTCTGGAAAGACAATGGACAATTACAGCACAAGAAAATGTTGCTAAAACTGACATGAAAAAAGCTATTGGGAAAAGATTAAAAAAATAAACATATGCATGTCTGCAAAAAGACGATGAGTTCAGATGAAAATAAAAATTAAAAACAAAGAATAAGAGTAGCAACTCAGTTTATTTAATCACTTGTGGGTATATATATTTCATAAGCCAGGTACATGATACACCAGTGATAATTTGAGTATTTTCACATAGATAAATCTTGAGACAGCTACAATGGCAGTTAGACACTCATCAATAACTGAACACATGTTCTTTTTAACTGACCAACCAGGCAGTTGGCCACTTTGTTGTACATTTAAATATTATTGAGTACTTTATACAAGTTACTAAGAATTAAGGAGACCAAATCAAAGCCATGGTGGTAAGATGACAATCAAAAGATGTTGGCAAATCTTGCTAGTGAAATAAAGAAGGACATTATCATCCCATTATGGGATGTTCCACAAATTGCTGAATACTATTGTAACTGTAAAGTTTTATTTATAAATTATTTTCCAATGTACAAATAATTGTCAGTAAAAAATATATTTATTGCTTTTTTGTGATACTTAAAACTGAAAAATTACAATAAAAAAAAATGTCTTTGTACCAAATTTTACAGGACCCAATAATTATTATAACATTATTTTCCAAGAATAGATGTGAATGAAATATTAGAGGGCATAAATTTATGAGACAGTTAGCAATTGATAAATAGGCTAGTGTATCTAGCCATTTTACAGAAGTAAAAAGTATGTGGTGTCTCTCATTAATGTACAATAAAAAGCCCTAAATGGACCCCTCTTTAAAACCAGTTTTGCCAGCAATGATCCTACATTCTGAATCAAATATGACCTTAAAAATCAGTCCTCACTATATTCTTGTCCCCCACCATAAACTGCCTCAGTATAGCACAGTTCATCATTTAAGATAGTGCCTCATTGTAATGCAGTTCCTCATTATTTCAGTAAAGCACAGTTCCATGTATAACATGGTGCCTCAGTATAGCACAGTTCCTCATATAACTCTGCCTCAGTATAGCAGAGTTTATCATATAACTGCCTCAGTATAGCACAGTTCTTTGTGTAGCACAGCTTCAGCATAGCACAATTCCTCATATAACACATTGTCTCAGTATAGTAGAGCTTGCCATATAATAGTGCCTGATTATAACACAGTACCTCAGTATCACACAGTTCCTCATACACCATGGTGCCGCAGTATAGTACAGTTCCTCATATAACAGTAAATCAGTATAGTACAGTTCCTCATATAACTGAATCAGTATAGTACAGTTCCTCATATAACAGTGAATCAATATAGTACAGTTTATCATATAACATGCCTCAGCATAATAGTTTCTCATATAACACAGCTATGGTCATAAATCCCATTTTGTGAATTACTGTATTTTTTGTACTGAACTCACCTCAGTATAATGTAACCTCACTTATAACACCACAGTACTCTGTTATTCCTCCCCTGAACAGTATTGAAATGATGGATGACTATTCTGGCCAACTTTTATAAATCTAATATCTTTCAATAGCAAATAATCTTTACAATTTTTGGTCATATCTGCATAATAATTAAAGTGGAACATTACCACAGTAAATTATAATGCCTCATTAACATACTTATGACAAGTCTAAAGCAAATTCATTAAAGATATAGTTTTTCAAAAGTGGTACAGCACTTTCTCATGGCAACAATGGAATGAAGCACTTTATTGTGAAATTCTCTTACAATGAAGTACATGATACAGCATTCCATACAGTGAAAGTAGCTTGCAATGAACTGCATGATATACATAACAGGTACATAAGGCAATTGGATCTTTATAAAACTACTGTGGCATAAATGAGGGACATGTGGTTGTATAATGAAGGACATGTGGTATAATTAAGGTTTCTCTGGAGGTATATAGAAGGAATCTATAGTGGCATAATGAAGGGACCTACAGTGGTATCATGTAGGGGCCTACAGTGGAGTAATGAAAGGCCCTACAGTGATATTATGAAGGGGCCTACAGTGGAACAATGAAGGGCCCTACAGTGGTATTATGAAGGGGCCTACAGTGATATTATGAAGGGGCCTACAGTGGTATTATGAAGGGTCCTATAGTGGTATAATGAAATGGCCAAAAGTAGG
The DNA here is from genome assembly GCA_016746295.1 of Potamilus streckersoni. NCBI lineage: Eukaryota > Metazoa > Mollusca > Bivalvia > Unionida > Unionidae > Potamilus > Potamilus streckersoni. Next base: position 872,852 of record JAEAOA010001516.1, read on the forward strand.
TTAATAAAAGATCTACAGTAGTATAATGAAGTACCTACAGTGAGAGCGATTTAGCAGTACCTGACTTACAGTGGAAAACTTTTGAACAAATATGTGATGTTATGTACTCGGTTATTGATGAGTTTAATTTCTGGATAATTCAGTCTTTTTCATATTAGTTATAGTAAATGATTTGTATTGGTAAATTGTGATGAAAAAAATGATTGAATAAGAAAAGAAAACACAATAATTTATATCACAGACAAAAACAAAAATTCTCTAACAAGAAAACACATCACCTGTATAAAACAACAAAGAAATTTAAACACAGTGTAATGAAAACAATACACCTATACAGCAATAGCTGTGCAACCAATTACCACAATATCAAAACCACACAAAACCTGTGGAAGCAAAATATATATAATTACTAAAAATGGGATTCTATAAGTACAAGGTTGATTGGCTGGCCAGAAATTAATTGTTACAGTAAATTAATGCATATTGGTGATGTTAAAGATTATATAACCCTTTTAAAAATTATTCATATATTAGAAAAGACCTACTATTGAATTTTCTCAGTTCATAACATACCAGCTAATATTTCCAGCAGAGTTGGGAGATTTGAGTGAACTGTAGATCAGGCTGGGGATGAGGGGGGTATGGGGTCATGCCCATCGAAAATGAATGGAAATTCAAATTTGAATAAATAAAATATAGATGATGCTAGACAAACACCTAAAATCTATGTCATTGGAAATGATGCTTTCTGGGAAATTTAATAAATCAGGATTTTCAGTTTGATTTATGGTACATTTTGCTTTCAATTCTGTATTTTCTGTATTAATCAGCTTTTCAGGTAAATGTTGGTGTCTACTGAAGCCAATAAATTACTCAGCTAATCAGTTTTGTTTGGGTATGACATGTGTCAAGCATCTTAACTAATCAGGTGTATGAAATTATCAACAGCATTTGGGAAGAGTATTTAACAGCAACAATACTCTGAGAACCTCCTGACTTGATGCACTAAGTATTTTTGAATGAAAACTCTTAAAAATATGCATATATTTATGAACTACCTCAAATCAACAGTTCAAATAGGCTAGGCCAGATTTCCCTTTATGCATCATTTCCTGTGACACAGGTAGTTGGTTTTGAGTCTTAGCACTGTTATATATAATTGTCATGACACACATGTGCATACACAATCACAATGACACAAGTATTAAATCAATACTCTTAAGTTTATGCCTTTAAAATCCATTGGACCATGGTATACAGTATTAACTTGTCATTGCAGACTTCACTGTTTTCAATAATTCGTTGGAGGGTTTGAAGGTGATGTAAATCTCATTAGTGTTTATCTTTGTACTAATTACAAAATGAATGTAAATCTCATTAGTGCTCACCTTTGTACTAATTACAGAATGAATGTAAATCTCATTAGTGTTTATCTTTGTAGTAATTACAGAATGAATGGTACTGTCATTAAAACTTCACAGACCTTGTTAAATTTTTCTTTGAATTGAAAAAGATCTTTGTGCATCTGTCCTGATGCCTCTTGCCATGGCTTATGTCATTGCTTCAGAGGGACTAATGTGGTGTTGGCAGAGCAAAGGATAAAATGGCCTTCTTGTGTCACTCTCTATCAAGCTGGGATTCTTAAATTTAGTTTTACTGGGTTTTGTTTGCATCTCAGATATTTCATATATGAATCACAGCCATATTTTGACATTTTTTCTTCAAATATTAATCATAATACCATACTGTCTTAAATTTTTCAGTTCCTCTAAGAAAATAATCATATCTTCCACTTTAAGTGTATAGCCAGACCTGACTTTAAGGAAACATTGTGAATAAGAACTAGCTAGTAATCCTTAATAAAAATGGTTTCAACATTTTCATTCATGGCAACAAAGGGTAACAAATTTTATTTCTTCAGCACTCAGCTGTTATAAACAATATACCAGTATTACAGTCTGGTATGTTATAAACAATGTAATTTAGTCTTGTAAACTATATATCAGTAATGCAGTCTGGTATGTTATAAACAATGTAATGTCTGGTACATTATAAACAATATACCAGTAGTACAGTTTTTGAATGTTATAAACAATGTAATTTAGCTTGGTATGTTATAAACAATATACCTGTAATACAGTCTTGTATGTTATAAATAATATAATTTAGCCTGGTATGTTATAAACAATATACCTGTAATACAGTCTGGTATGTTATAAACAATGTAATTTAGTCTTGTATGTTATAAACAATGTAATTTAGTCTCATATGTTATAAACTATATATCAGTAATGCAATCAATATAAAATAGCCTGGTATGTTATAAACAATATACCTGTAATACAGTCTGGAATGTTATAAACAATGTAATTTAGTCTTGTATGTTGTAAACAATGTAATTTAGTCTCATATGTTATGAACTATATACCAGTAATGCAGTCTGGTATGTTATAAACAACATAATTTAGCCTGGTATGTTATAAACAATATACCTGTAATACAGTCTCCTATGTTATAAACAATATAATTTAGCTTGGTATGTTATAAACAATAATACCTTTAATACAGTCTGGTATGCTATAATCAATGTAAAATGGTCTAAAACACAAAATGGACCAAAGGAACACTAAACGTCTTAATATTTAAGAATTGAACATCATATTTTACAGGATTCAAAAAGTCATGAAATTTTGAAAATTGATTTTATATTGAATGAATGAAAATAGGAAAGCTATTTCTTACTAATGTTATGATCTGTTAGTTATAGCTGTATAATTATAGTTTTCAGGATCACATTATATGATTTAAAGCAATCAAAAACTGTAATTATTTCTTCTTTGCATGCACTTTATTAAGTTTAAAATAAGAATTGCTATTCAGTCAAATAAATATTAGATGATTGTTATTCAGTTAATATCAAAATAGACTTGAGAGGATTGCTATTCAGCTAGTATACAATGCAACCAACCATTATGAAAATAAAATGCTCTTCTATAATAATTACAATATCAAATAACCTATGTCTGAAAGTGTCCAAAAAGCAATTTAATCAGGCATGTAAAACTGATACATACACATGGTACAAGCTATTAGAAATAAGCAATTGAATTCATTCAAGTTTAAATATAAAGCTGTAACATGCCATGAATAATTTAACATTAATTTCTGTCATGATGAGATTTTTCTATGAATAATCAACATCAAAATGCCTTTTTCTATTTTTAAGCTGCTATCTCTTTCAACTAATGGCATGAGATAAGTCATAAAGACATGAGATAAATCATAAAGACATGAGATAAATCATAAAGGCATGATCTGGGTCACAGGGATGCTTTCTGTAAATATTTTTCCATGGTTGTTATTACAACATTTCTTGCAAAGCTTTTCTACTTAGATAAAGTTCTATAAATGTTTGTTGTTTTTAATAAGAGCAGATAAGTATTTATTATACCCATATGCTTTGGTACAAACATGAACACCATTATACCAGTATGCTTTTCAAACATTTCAGCACAGACTGGCAATAGCTCTTCAAAGATTAAATCCCTTAATGTCAGGATATTTTGTGTCGAATCTACTCAAAGTCATCTGAAGATTTTCTACTTATACAAACAGTGACCATATTCGATGGCATCATTTTAAACACCTTTATGCTGGGATACTGTCAAATTTAGTAAAATTCTGCTTAGCAGTTTTTGGGGGTTCCTATTCATGAGAACAACAGCTTTATGTAATAGTGAATTGGAACATTTGTACAAATCTTGAAAGGCCTTCAATGAATGCCAAGCTTTATATTCAGCCTGCAAGCTCTCCAGACTGGTTCAGCTTGTAGCTTGAAGAAAACAATCCAGATTGGTTTTCTGCCAAACTTGATAAAATTCTGTTAAGTTGTTTCCTTTTATAATGGTGGTAAATTAGCATTTTGAAAACCGCATATGTGAGGTAGCACTGAATAAATTTCGTTGAAACTGGTCCAGTGGTTACTAAAAATGCAAAATTTGGTTGAACCTGGTCCAGTGGTTTAAGTGAGAATACAAAATTTGGTTGAAATTGGTCCAATGGTTTCTGAAAATGCAAATGTTTGGTTGAATTGGTCTGTTAGTTTCTGAGAAAAATGTAAAGCAGCAAATGTTCACAGACAAAAGACAATGTATGATGCAAACAAGCAACACCTGCAACAAGCAAGATCATACCATAAGCTTATGTAGCCTTATGTCCAGGTGAATGATGCAGACAGGTAAGCATCTAATAAGCTTTCCATTGTGATGTTTCAAGTACATGTATCATCGTGTACAGAGATCAACAAAACTGTCACTATGACACATAAATAGCCCACCTATAACTAGCTCAAACAAGTTGTTGCCTGCATTTTATTTGATATTTAGTTTCAAAGCTTAAGATTTCTCCCAATAATACCTGTCCATAGCATAACTTATCTACCGTATATACTCACTTATAAGATGGATCCAACTGCAAAATATATTAACCCAGATTTGCCATCTCATTTTGCACTAGTAGATCTTGGTTGATGCAGTTTTTAAGGAGTAATCAGTAAAAGAAACAACTTGTACCCTGATTAGCCGGTGCATTATGTGATGGTCCATGCTGTGTGCAATTGGACCCAACTTATAAATGAGTATATATGGTATTGAGTTTTGGCATATAAATGATCTTAATATGCTTTGATATTACCACCTCATTTTTACATACATGGTTCTATTCTAATCCTTTCGAAACGAAACCAAAATGGTACTGTTATACCCTGAAAGTGTTTAAAAAGGTAGCATGGAATAGAACCAATTTAACAAGTATAATTTTAGGCCCCTTTTGACTGGGTAACAGATTCACAATTTTTTTAAAAACTTTTTGTCAAAATGAGATCTTACATTACATTATCTTCATTGTGATATTGTTGGAAGTTTTGTCATAGGTAGAGATATTAGAAAGAATTTTAAAAAAGTTTAAAAATTACACACTTCTGATTCATTTGATTCTTGACAAAAAGTTGATTAATTTCTCAAATTTGAGGGACTTTTAAAGTTTTCTTTGAGATTAAACAACCTTTTTTAAGAATTGAAGTAAATATGTGAGAAAGCTTGCCAGTAGCTTCTCGTGGGTCGGTGGTTCTTTCGGGTGATTTTCCGGTTTCTTCCTCCACCATTAATACTGGCCGCCATGAATAGCCTATTGTGTGCTGAAAAATGGCGTTAAGCCCAACAACAACAACAACAACAATAAGAATTCAAGACATTATGGATTTCTCTGTATCAGTTATTGCTCTTAGCTACTCAGTAAATAATTCCATGTTGCCCAGGCAATAAGAAAGAGATTAAATGAAAATTTCAAATGCAAAGTAAAACTAGGGCCTGGTGTTGTACTGTGCAGTACTGAAATAATCTGTCATTTTTCTTATGCAACAGTTGCTACTGGTGATATGCATTTAACCACTGCATACAAATAAACTGAACCAGTCTGTAGAGTTTTCAATCAATTAGTGTTACAACCTGAACCAGTCTGGAGATCCTGCAACATGATGAACCAGTCGGGATAGTTTTATCTACCTATGACAAAACCTATGACAAAACTTCCAACAATATCACAAAAAAGATAATATAATGTAAGATCTCATTTTCACAATAAAATTTAATAACTTTTGTGAATCTTTGACCCAGTCAAATGGAGCCTAAAAGAACCATCCTGCTACAAGATAAACCAGTCTGGATAGTTTTCATCTTGTTATAAGCTGAACCAGTCTGGATTGTTTTCTTCAAGCTTCAAGCTGAACCAGTCTGGAGAGCTTGCAGGCTGAATATAAAGCTTAGCATTCATTATGAATTCTTTTTTAAAAAGATTCTTAGACTTTTTGCTTTGAAAAAAATTTATATTGATCTAATCATGTAACACAAAAATGCAACCATTTTGCCATATACACATATATACTAGCTAGCATATGAATATGTTTTGAACAAAAATCTATGACACTTTTCATAAACTTCAACAAAAATGGCCCTGGTGACTAGTTTGTTCCATACAATATTTCCAAAAGTAAATAAACCAAGAATATTCTGCATAATACAAGCAGAGTAAAAAAAAATAAATGTGTATGCCAGAAAATGTTAGATGAATAAACTGTTTGGATTTTATTGCAAAAAAAAAGGAAATAAAAATTGATTAAATAAAATGAAAAGTCAGCATAGTATAAAATAAGTTTTGCTAATCATACTGATGCATTTAAGGTATTACATACATATAATTGTCAATATAACTCTTATTTATTTACAACTATTATACTGCATATCTTAGTAAGAAAATTTGGCACATGATCTGAATTAATCAATTACAAATAAAAATGAAACATTACTGAACTTGTCTTTTTAAACACAAGTATATATATATATATATATATATATATATATATATATATATATATATATATATATATATATATATATATATATATATAATACAAATCATATGGCAAATAACAGCCCTTTCAGGTGCACTGGATCCAACAAGGGATCATGTGTGTCAGGAATTGATTGAGATAAATGCAATAAACTGACAACGAACAGTGCAAAACTAATATCAAACTAGCCTGAGCACTTTTGACTCTTAATGAGTCTTTTTCAAAGGCATATACAAAACAAACAAATAAGACAAAAAAAAACCATTGTGTTTGCAAAACTTTACATGGCTGTTTCTACATGAATTAAACCTTTAAATGTATTATGTTTCAACCAGCCTACCGGTATATCAACTTTTCCCAGTATCCAAAACAAGTTGAAATAGGCTGTTTGAAACAATACATTTGAAGGTTTAATTCATGTAGCAACAGCCATGTAAAGTTTTGCAAACACTATAGTTTTTGTGTTTTATTTGTTTGTCTTATCTATGTTTTGTATATACCTTTGAAAAAGACTCATTAAAAGTTGAAAGCATTCAGGCTAGTTAGATACTAGTCTTGCACTGTTAATTGTCATTTTATTGTGTGTGTGTGTGTGTGTGTGTGTGTGTGTGTGTGTGTGTGTGGTTGTTGGGTTTGGATCTCAACAATTTTTGGGTTTTGACCTGGTCCCATATGTTCATCCACTCCCCTGCTCCACCCTGTAAAAATTTGTCAGAATTATATTTTTTTAAAAACTCCAATGATTACCACCCTTCATTTCCAAAGATTTAAAGGTTTTTTTAGACTTAGAGGAGCAGCTGCATGAGAAAAAATTATTGATATAACTTTTACACACACTTATACAGATGCAAATATGTCCCAACCTCCATACTCCAACCACATGGAATGAAGTGAATTCTAATACTGTTGTGCTGTATATTTCAAACAAGAAAATAAAATATTCCAAATAATTCTTTTACTGTGTAAGAATACCAAAACATTTGCTTCACTTCACCTATGTCACACAAAACCATTCAAATCAAATAAATACAAAGCAGTTGCTTCCCCTTGTGTATATGAAAAATTCACTACACAAAAAATTAAAAATAAAATCAGAATATTATTTAGTTAATTATATGGGATTTGATGAAAACAGTTGACAAACATTTTGATCATTAAAAGATTGAATTTTACAATATATTACAAGATACTGGAATTTAACAACCATAATTTTGCATTTCGGCAATCTTCATTCAAATATGGCATGTTGTGAAGGATTGTGAAGAATGAGACTGTAAAATCTATGATTAAAATGTTCATATACCTTAATAGGAATGATAATATGATGTAATACTTGCAATTACATTTTTGCTGCAGTGTATAATAAAGGACAGGAAATATTATTCATGTAGAAGTTGAGTCCAACTTCGAAAAAAACAAATACCTGATCTGCCATTGCATAATGCATCAACAGCTATGTCCACAGTGCATAACGACTTTTTTATGTTTACAATATTTATTTTCTGACTGACTGAATGTTAAAATAAATGGTGGAAAGCATTTCAGAAACAAAATGTAAAATTTATGCAAAATTCTTAAACTGAAATCTCTGTCATATATTCTTCATGGCTAAGTTTAAGCCCTTAGCTTCATTTTTAAAACAAGATATAAGGAATGCTGACTGTTCCATTTCCATGGTGACAAAAGTATAAAAATCAAATTTATGTAGGGTCTAATCCTTCAACTAGTCAAGAATTTCATCAGATAGCTAAATACAATATTTTTTAGTTCAATTTTAAATAATTTTTTTATTCTGAATTTCCTAAATGATGAAACATCATTTCTGCATAAAAGGATGATTATTTGACTCAATGTCAATTTTGGAATAGTGACTATCAACACAAATGGCATCAACAATTTTAACCAATTCCTTAAACCAGCAGTTATGCACAAGAGTATATTAGGGATCATGAAGCAAATCATTTTTAGACATTTTCTTCATATGTTTTAATGAAGTTTAGCAACTTATATGCAATAATCTAAATTCATGAAAATGTACTTAATATAAATACATCAACTCGCATCTTGTTTTATTAGTATGAAAAAATGATGCAAATTAAAAAAGGCTTTCCAAATTTAAGAATTTGTACAAAATTTGTTAAAATAAACTAATTTAATGGCATAATTTAATTCTGATACATGTTTTGTTTCATTTTTCTACTTACATAAAAAATTTTGTTTCAGAATCTTTCTAGATTGACTCAGTTATAAATGATCTATTTTACTTGTGCACTAAGGTATGAACATTAATATTTATTTTACCTGTGCACTAAGGTATGAACATAAATATTTATTTTACCTGTGCACTAAGGTATGAACATTAATATTTATTTTACCTGTGCACTAAGGTATGAACATTAATATTTATTTTACCTGTGCACTATGGTATTAACATTAATATTTATTTACCTGTGCTCAAAGGTATGAACATAAATATTTATTTTACCTGTGCACTAAGGTATGAACATAAATATTTATTTTACCTGTGCACTATGGTATTAACATTAATATTTATTTTACCTGTGCATTAAGGTGTGAACATTAATATTTATTTTACCTGTGCACTAAGGTATGAACATAAATATTTATTTTACCTGTGCACTAAGGTATGAACATTAATATTTATTTTACCTGTGCACTAAGGTATGAACATAAATATTTATTTTACCTGTGCACTATGGTATTAACATTAATATTTATTTTACCTGTGCACTAAGGTATGAACATTAATATTTATTTTACCTGTGCACTAAGGTATGAACATAAATATTTATTTTACCTGTGCACTAAGGTATGAACATTAATATTTATTTTACCTGTGCACTATGGTATTAACATTAATATTTATTTTACCTGTGTACTAAGGTATGAACATTAATATTTTGTTACTTTATTTTCTCAGCTAGAAACCATATCAAACCACTGAACATATTTGATATATTTCCCACAATCCTCACAATTCCCTACAATGTTCCATTATAGTTGGTCATTTCCATAATAGTGTCAATTGTTTTCATATCAGATTGTCTCCATGACAACTTAATGTAATTCTTCAAGTGCCTTTGTGAACTTTAGAATCTCTATTAAGGACATGTTTAACTTCTTCTCCAAACACTGGTAGAAGAATTCTGGAGCCTGAAAAAGAAAATTTTCAATAAAAATTAATACAAATTTATATGGATTTCAACAAATTACTTCCTACAATCATACTTTGATATAAAATAATGGTTGTCTTACTAAAACATTAATTGGGTTTAATTCAGGAGGTTAAAGCTCTTTGTAATAATGGAGTGAATGTTGGTATACCTCTATGTTACTTTCATGCACTATGGCTGAAATTTCTTTGGATATTGTACTTATGGAAATTGTAAATGATATAAGTAAACATCTAACTAAACTGGTCCCTTGTGCTAAAAAATTAGCCTGACTTAGTCAAAGGTACACTATCTTTAGCAGTTATTAAAATTGGGAAAAGGAATTTTGCTAGACAAGGTAATATCATGTTCTGAAAGTGCGATGAATGAATTACCAAAATTATTAAATGCAAAAACGTTAGTGGCTCTTTTATATGATTTACCGCTGAAATCCAGGAGGTGAAAATGACCATGCAGAGCTAGCATTTTCTTAAAGATACATATTTAAAGGTCAAAGGTCAAGCTTTATATTGTATATTCCACATTACACACATCAGTCACTCACCAAAATAAAGGGAATCGAAAGTTCTTTGAACAATACCTAAGATATCCAAGGTCTTTTTTCTTAAAAACTAGCATAACCAGTTAGGAAAACTAGGAAAACATAGTTTCGTTGAAAAATCTAACTTCATGTAAAACAATACTTGAAGGTATTTTCTCTTTCAATACGGTCACATTTAAAATGAGAGTAGTGATCAGTATTCAAAGTTTTACTTTCTAATCAGATTTTTATAATGACACAACCAGTATGCATGGTAGTAATATCCAACATAATTAGGAAGGTCTATGGTGGTAAAATCCAACATAAATATGAAGTTCTGTGCAAGTTCTTATAATCAGTTTTAATTTAGACCAACTAGACTTCATGAGAAAACAAGAAACTTGTGCTAATGGACAGACGATGGCTGGCTGGTTGGCTGACAAGGGACAAAATGATGGTTGGCTGGTAACTGACAAGGAACAAAATGATGGCTGGTTGGTTGGCTGACAAGGGACAAAATGATGGCTGGCTGGTAACTGACAAGGAACAAAATGATGGCTGGCTGGTAATTGACAAGGGACAAAATGATGGCTGGCTGGTTGGCTGACAAGGGACAAAGGCTATTACAAAAAGCTCTTCTGGTGCATGACCAGTTAAGCAAAAACTCAATTCTGAATTTAAAACTACCAGAATTAATAGACAGTAAAGATAGTATATATTGTCTGACAGGAGAATGGATAATTTATGATGTTAAAACTGAAAAATGTTATATTGAAATTCATCATTTATAATGTTTAGATACATGTCCATGTACCTGTCCAAAATGTTGGACATACATGTAGTAAAGTAAACAATTAATACTGTATTGGCTACCATCATTAAATTTTTTTTTGAACTCATATCTAATGGTATTCAAATTTTCAAACAACATACATGTCTGATGATAGAAATAACTGAAATAGTTTCTCTGACTGACAACACAAATCAAATGCTATAACTAATTAAATAGTGTAACTAAGGGACATTATAAAAAAATAAAAAAACTTTGGAATTTATAATAATTAGGAATTTGGTCAGGGAAATTGAACACAAATATTCTAACAGAAATGTTTTATCCAAGAAAGTAATAAACAATATTTACTGTGACAAATTAAATTTGATAGTAAATGAGCCCATTAGAGTAACCTCTACCCGTAAAACACTTATAAACCATATTTATACTAGTATACTTACTGACCATATTTATACCATATATACATATAGACCATATTTATAACAATACACATATAAACCATACTTATAACAATACAAATATAAACCATATTTATACCAATACAAAAAAAGACCATATTTATACCAATGCACATATAGACCATATTTATACCAATACACTTGTAAACCATATTTATACCAATACATATAAACCATATTTATACCAATGCACATGTAGACCAATATTATAGCAATACAAATATAGACCATATTTATACCAATACACTTATAGACCATATTTATACCAATACAAATATAGACCATATTTATACCAATGCACATATAGACCATATTTATACCAATACACTTATAGACCAATATTATACCAATACAAATATAGACCATATTTATACCAATACACATATAAACCATATTTATACCAATACATATAAACCATATTTACAACAATACACATGTAGACCAATATTATAACAATATAAATATAGACCATATTTATACCAATACATATATAGACCATATTTATACCAATACACATATAGACCAATATTATACCAATACAAATATAGACCATATTTATACCAATACACTTATAAACCATATTTATACCAATACACTTATAGACCATATTTATACCAATACACTTATAAACATATTTATACCAATGCACATGTAGATCATACTTATACCAATACACATATAGACCATATTTATACCAATACACTTAGAAACCATATTTATACCAAAAAATATAGACCATATTTATACCAATGCACATGTAGTCCAATATTATACCAAAACACATATAGACCATATTTATACTAATGCACATGTAGATCATATTTATACCAATACACATATAGACCAATATTATACCAATACACTTATAGACCATATTTATACCAATACACTTATAGACCATATTTATACCAATACACTTATAAACCATATTTATACCAATACACATATAGACCATATTTATACCAATACACATATAGACCATATTTATACCAATACACATATAGACCATATTTATACTAATACACTTATAAACCATATTTATACCAATAAACTTATAGACCATATTTATACCAATGCACATGTAGACCAATATTATACCAATACACATATAGACCAAATTTGTACCAAAACACATACAGACCAAATTTGTACCAAAACACATATGGACCATATTTATACCAATACACATATAGACCAAATTTGTACCAACACACATACAGACCAAATTTGTACCAAAACACATATAGACCATATTTATACCAAAAGACTTATAGACCATATTTATACCAATGCACATGTAGACCAATATTATACCAAAACACATATAGACCAAATTTGTACCAAAACACATACAGACCAAATTTGTACCAAAACACATATAGACCATATTTATACCAATACACATATAGACCAAATTTGTACCAAAACACATACAGACCAAATTTGTACCAAAACACATATAGACCATATTTATACCAATACACATATAGACCAAATTTGTACCAAAACACATATAGACCATATTTATACCAAAAGACTTATAGACCATATTTATACCAATACAAAAGACAATGTTCTCAAAGTAATGGTTTGAAAGATTGATTTAAGTGACCATTGTGGATTTTTTCGAACATGCAAAGTCAATGGCAAATCAAAAAAAATATCCATAAATCTATTGCTTATATATCTTTTCAAAATCTTGATAGTGTTAAATTCCTGGAAGATCTAAAACTGATTCTATGGAGTACAGTTCAAATCTTTGAAGATATTCAGATCTGGGTTTAAGGACTTGGATGGATCTTGACATGAAATCAGTAACAAAAACATACTCCTTTAGAAAAACTCAGAACAAAGAAAGTCCACCAGCCAGGCTGGATTTCCCCAAAATTTTAAATGCAATCAAGCAAAGAGACCATATAAATTCTGCAAGAAATCAAGCTGTATGTAAAATTTGGCAGAATAAAATTAAAAAAAATGATATATCAAACCAAACAATCAAACCACAAAAAGTACTGCATGAAAACAAATAACTTGAATGTTATCTGGAAAGTTTTTGCAGGAAAATGTAAGAGTATAAATAAAATTTTATCCCTCAAACATGATGGCATTGACACTGATAATTCAATTGATATCTCAAATATTTTGGATTTTTTTTATTGATAATGCTGAAAAATTTAAAGAACCCCATGCTTGATTTGATTGTCTGAAACTTAAATATTTCTGTGCCAAAAAAAACTACCATCAATACAAAGGTTGAAATTTATGAAACGAGTCCTGAACTTGTGTTGGAATATGTTTAAAAAATGGATGATTGTAAACCTACAAAACGTTATATGATAGGATCAAGGCTTACTAAAAGCAGTTGAACCTGCAATAGTAAAGAGTATAGCATTCATTTGCAATGAAAGTTTAGGTCTAATAAATTTCCACAAATATGGAAAACTGTTAAAGTAACATCAATATATAAAGCTGGAACAAAAGATGATGTTAAATAACAATACAGCCATCTCTATCCTTCGTTGTCTTTCCAAATTATTAAAACATGTACATGATTCTTTTTTCAACTATTTCAACACTTATAATCTTATTTATGATAATCAGTGTGGCTTTCGACAGAATCACTTACGTAAAACTGAACTCATATATTTGATAAATGGCTGAATCATTAGATAAAGGAGAAATTGTAGGCACCATATTGGTTGCTTGTCATTATGTTTTTGATATTGTAGAGCATGAAATTTCCCTTAAAAACTGAAAATCTATCATCACAATGAAACTCTAGACTGGTTTACTTATGACTTAGATGATGGAGTACAAAAAATAATATTTATATGGTCAATTTTCTGAAAGTAAAAATATTAAAGTAAAAATATTAATTGCAGAGTACCACAGATAGCCTTGGGACTTTATTATTCATTCTATGTATCAAAAAAAGTATCTCTTATGATAGGAAATTCAATTTCTTCCAATGATCTCTATGTAGATGATGCTATACTAGCTGAAACCAAAACTACTTGAAAATAATTTACAAGATGCTCTTAATAGACTTAAAACATGGTGGAATGAAAACAGTAAGTTTATAAATACAGAAAAAACAAAAGCCCTATTAGTTACAGCAAAACAAAAATTAGCAAAGCTAGATAGCAACAAACTTCAAGTTCAGTTTGACAATATAAACTTTAATGTGACCTCTCATGATAAAATTCTCTGTGTATTTGTAGATAATAATCTTACTTGGTCTAATCACATCAAACATGTTTCAAAAAAGGTTAATTCTCTTTAGCTACTGTGTATTTGTAAATAACAATCTTACTTGGTCTATTCACATTAAACATGTTTCAAAAAAGGTTAATTCTCTTTAGCCTCTGTGTATTTGTAAATAACAATCTTACTTGGTCTATTCACATTAAACATGTTTCAAAAAAGGTTAATTCTCTTTAGCTACTGTGGAAAATCAAAACATACACTCCATTATACTACAGAATCATCCTTTATAAAAGTTATATTCAGCCACACCTTGACTATATTTATGTAATTTGGGGTAATACCGCTAATTCAAACGTAATAAAACTTTTAAGACTCTTAAAGAGGTCATGTCAATTTTAATTCTGGATCAATGTATAGACAATAGCCTGGATACAATGAAAAATATAAAAATTTGAACAACAAATAAAAGATTATTTCTCAGAAAGACCAAATTTATGTACAACGCAATCCTGTCTACCCAAGCAATATCTTTTGCCTAAGTAATTCTGATGGTATTCCAAATCTAAGGTCTATTATAAGTCAAAATTACATTATGCCAAAGAAGACTATTTTTAAAAACAATTTCAATATACAGATCAACTGATATGAAAAACAATTCCCACTGACATAAGGCATGTTCTTAGCATTTCTTCTTTTTATCACAGACAAAATCTTAAGACAAATGAACAATTCTAATATAAATACTGCTTGCTTTTCTGTACTTTGAATCATTTACATGGTTGAATTTTCAATACAGGATGATAATTATATTTGTGTGTGTGTGTGTGTGTGTGTGTGTGTTCACAGATGCCTGTCCATACATATGTTCCAGGACTGATAATTTGATTCTTAGAATCACTTAATATTCTATAGTGTCAGGCCCAATTTATTACATTGTGTTGTGTATACAGTGTACATAACAGCTAGAAGGCCTCAATGTAGATCAATTCAGTATCTGAGAAACCATCTAGATAAAGTCTTTATTATTATTATTATTATTATTATTATTATTATTATTATTATTATTATTATTATTATAGTAAAAATATAAATATATATTGTAAGAAAAATGCCATTATATCACTGGGTGAAATTTGAAGCAACCTGGGTAAATGTCTTTGATCACAAGAAAGTGCATCATAATGACTTCCTAAGCAGGGATAATTGAGGAATGATTATATACTATGATATCTGCTTGCTAATAGTACGGTTACATTAAGTAACATCTTGTTTTGAACCTTACCTCTTGTCTCATATCCCTTAGCTGCAGCAGAAGTTTCCCATCAAACTGATTAAAGGTAGGGATGCATCTAATAAACAGAAGACAGACAATGAAGTCAGGGCAGACATATAAAAGTGCAATGCATGATAAATGCAGTCACCAAAACTATAATCATCTTAAAATGGTATCAGCCTTTGAGGTACCATGATATACTGTAGTGTTTTTCAGTAAAAGGACCATTTTTCAGTTAAGAGCAACCTTGAAGTGAGGAGCTATTTTATAGTGAGAGACCATTATAAACTTATATACTATTTAATAGTGAGGGACCATTATATAGTTATGGACTATTTTATAGTGAGGGACCATTATATAGTTATGGACTATTTTATAGTTAGAGACCATTATATAGTTAGGAACTATTTTATAGTGAAGGACCATCATATAGTTATGGACTATTTTATAGTGAGGGACCATTATATAGTTAGGGTCCACTTTATAGTGAAGGATCAATTTACAGTAAGGGACCATTCAATAGTGTAGGATCAGTTATATAGTAAGGGTAATTTTATTATAAGGGACCACTTTATAGTAAGTGGTCATTTTACCGTGAGTAACAACATTACAGTCAGGGACTATTTGACAAAGAGAGACCATTTTTACAGTGTGGAACTACTTTATAGTAAGTAATCATTTTATAATGAGGGACAATATTATAGAAAATGATAATTTCACAGTAAGGGACCATTCTATGGTGAGAGACCACTTTGTAGTAAGAGACCATATTATAGTAAGGGACCATGTTATAGTGAGGGATCATTCTACAGTAACAAACAATTTTGCTCCTAATATTTGTGTAATTTGTTTTGTATGCATGAATGTATGCTTGTATACATGGAACAGCAATATGTATATGAACTCACTACTTAAGTATACAATACTTTATGGATAATTTAAGGTGTGGCTACATGTACAGACAGTGCATACATCCGAATGCCTTAGTTGATCTAAAGCCAAGGTAGGCTCAACAAAAGTCATCATTGCCATGATGACATCCATCAATATAAGGATCTCCCTATTCAATTTTTATAAACTTTTAAGCAGATATATATGAAAATGTGAAATGTAATGGCATGATAATCGACTAAACTTTCTGGACAATTTATTATGTATTTTACTGTCACAAATGATGACTTACCTTTTTCAAGGATACCAGTATAACGTAACTCAGTACAAAAATGTCATTGATATTACATGGGTGTAGTCATGGGTTCTATTACAACCCACCCCAGCATAATGCAGTCCCTGATATAGCACAGGTATCTCATTATAAAGTATCCCAGTATTATACAGTCTCTGATATAACATGGGTATAGTCATGGATCCCATTACAAAGTATCCCAGTATTATACAGTTCCTAATATAACATAACTATAGTCATGGATCCCATTATAAAGTGTCCCAGTATTATAGAGTCTCTGATATAACATAACTATAGTCATGGATCCCATTACAAAGTATCCCAGTATTATAGAGTTTCTGATATAACATGGGTATAGTCATGGATCCCATTACAAAGTATCCCAGTATTATAGAGTCTCTGATATAACATAACTATAGTCATGGATCCCATTATAAAGTGTCCCAGTATTATACAGTCTCTGATATGACATGGGTATAGTCATGGATCCCATTACAAAGTATCCCAGTATTATACAGTCCCTGATATGACATGGGTATAGTCATGGATCCCATTATAAAGTATACCAGTATTATACAGTTCCTAATATAACATAACTATAGTCATGGATCCCATTATAAAGTGTCCCAGTATTATAGAGTCTCTGATATAACATAACTATAGTCATGGATCCCATTACAAAGTATCCCAGTATTATAGAGCTTCTGATATAACATGGGTATAGTCATGGATCCCATTACAAAGTATCCCAGTATTATAGAGTCTCTGATATAACATAACTATAGTCATGGATCCCATTATAATGTGTCCCAGTATTATACAGTCTCTGATATGACATGGGTATAGTCATGGATCCCATTACAAAGTATCCCAGTATTATACAGTCCCTGATATGACATGGGTATAGTCATGGATCCCATTATAAAGTATACCAGTATTATACAGTTCCTAATATAACATAACTATAGTCATGGATATCATTATAAAGTATACCAGTATTATACAGTCCCTAATATAACATAACTATAGTCATGGATCCCATTACAAAGTATCCCAGTATTATACAGTCCCTAATATAACATAACAATAGTCATGGATCCCATTACAAAGTGTCCCAGTATTATACAGTCCCTGATATAACAAGGGTATAGTCATGGATCCCATTATAAAGACCCCAGTTTAGTACAGTTTCTTATGTGAAATGGGAATAGTCACTGATATCAATATAAAGCACTCAAGTATAATAAAGTACTTGATATAGCATGGGTATAGTCATGCATTCCATTTGAAAGCAACCATGTAGAAAAAAGTACCACTATAACACATTCATTGATAAATAAAATGTACAAAATCATAGATCCATTATAAAGTACCCCAGCACAACACACAACTATTTTATAGTATACCTGGGTATACTGGTGGGTCTTTTGTACTGATTGAATTATGGTTTTTCATATGATAAACTCTTTTGAGTATGTAGATGAAGAACAGACCTGAGGCATGCTCCCATATGGCATATGAAGTGATTAATGAAGCATGGGCCACAGTGGCTCTGTGGCTATTATGCATCTGCCCATATGTGGCTCTGTGGCTATCATGCCTGATTCATGACTGAAATGGCATGGATTTAAATAAAATACCTGTGTCGGCTGTAATTTAGTATCCATCTGCAAGTCAGCTTTTCTCAGCTATCATTGTGTATCCATCAGCAAGACACTTTACTCAAATTGTTTTGGCACAAAATAACCTAAGTATACACTTGCTTATGAGCTAGGTCCAACTGCAAACAACACAGACTCAGTTCCACCTTTGCATAATGTGAAAGCAGATCAGGGTCAATGTTGTTTGTTCAAATAATTAATTAGTCCATACAAACTACATATACACAGATCTACCAGTGCAAATCTGCAGTATGCAATTGGATATGACTTATAAGTGAGAATACATGGTACTTGTGTTGTTGTATAATATAACACCAAACAACCATCATATAATGTAACTCAGTATAAAGTATTATCCGCTATAATATAGTACACATCATAGGACAACAAACAAAATTACAATCGGGGACTTCAATATTAGTTTCTTTCTAAATATGTATATGCCCAGATTTTCCAACATATATGCCATAGCATATCTTAGTCTATGCTGATCACAGTTACACATAATATTCACACATATGCTATAATAATGACCAGCATACATTTTATATGGAAGGAACACTAATGAGGATAAACTTACTCATTGAGTTTGATAGTACTTGTATAATTGTATACAGAAGGAATACTAATGAGAATAAACTTACTCATTGAGTTTGATAGTACTTGTATAATTGTATACAGAATTAACACTAATGAGGATAAACTTACTCATTGAGTTTGATAGTACTTGTATAATTGTATACAGAATTAACACTAATGAGGATAAACTTACTCATTGAGTTTGATAGTACTTGTATAATTGTATACAGAATTAACACTAATGAGGATAAACTTACTCATTGAGTTTGATAGTACTGATAGTACTTGTATAATTGTATATATAATTAACACTAATGAGGATAAACTTACTCATTGAGTTTGATAGTACGCAACCACTTGGCCACCTCCTCCTGACCCATGTTGAGTATATTGTTGTTGACAGTGTGATGGTGGGAGGGGGTACTCGGGCTGGCATGATTGGAAGTTGAGGAGGACTGTATGAGTGGGCCATCAGTTGAGTCTGTAAGGATAAAAGCTTGTTATAAACAGTTTAACATGGTAACAAAGTATCTCCTATGCAGCAAGCCAAATTGAAAAATATCAACCCATCCTCAATGCAGCAAGCCAAATTGAAAAATATCAACCCATCCTCAATGCAGCAACCCAAATTGAAAAATATCAACCCATCTTCAGTGCAGCAACCCAAATTGAAAAATATCAACCCATCCTCAATGCTGCAACCCAAATTGAAAAATATCAACCCATCCTCAGTGCAGCAACCCAAATTGAAAAATATCAACCCATCCTCAATGCTGCAACCCAAATTGAAAAATATCAACCCATCCTCAGTGCAGCAACCCAAATTGAAAAATATCAAACCATCCTCAATGCTGCAACCCAAATTGAAAAAAATATCAACCCATTTTAAGAATTACATCATTTTCAAAATCAACATTAACAGCACAGCTCAAAATGACATAAACATGTCAAATTACATCATTATTATGACATCACTTGTGACCGTATTGTGTAATAGCACCATGAACTTGCAAAATTTGATGTAAGCTGAAGTTGCTGCAGCTTCTGCCTCCTTTTGAATGATAATAATAAAGATTTTATAAAATTTTAGTCATCGCTGAAAAAGAGATTTATAAATCTAGTGAAATGTATGTGTCAACTTGTAAACTATTAATGATTTATGATTGCCATAATCAACTTTGATACAGGCCTTCTGTAATGAAAATCTTAAGCATATCAGCTTTGTTACAGACTTTCTGTAATGAAATTCTAAAGTGAATCAGCTTTGTTACAGACTTTCTGTAATGAAATTCTAAAGTGAATCAGCTTTTTGTTACAGGCCTTCTGTAATGAAAATCTTAAGCATATCAGCTTTGTTACAGGCTTTCTGTAATGAAATTCTAAAGTGAATCAGCTTTTTGTTACAGGCTTTCTGTAATGAAATTCTAAAGTGAATCAGCTTTGTTACAGGCCTTCTGTAATGAAAATCTTAAGCATATCAGCTTTGTTACAGACTTTCTGTAATGAAATTCTGAAGTGTATCAGCTTTGTTACAGACTTTCTGTAATGAAATTCTAAAGTGAATCAGCTTTGTTACAGGCCTTCTGTAATGAAAATCTTAAGCATATCAGCTTTGTTACAGGCTTTCTGTAATGAAATTCTAAAGTGTATCTATCAACTTTGATACAGGCCTTATGTAATGAAAATCTTAAGCATATCAGCTTTGTTACAGACTTTCTGTAATGAAATTCTAAAGTGTATCAGCTTTGATACAGGCCTTCTGTAATGAAAATCTTAAGCATATCAGCTTTGTTACAGGCTTTCTGTAATGAAATTCTAAAGTGAATCAGCTTTGTTACATGCTTCCTGTGTTGAGATTCTGAATTGATTTCAATAACTGTTTCATATGAAAACAACTCATGTACCAGCATATACATTTTTTAAAGTATTTCATAAGAACAATCATTGGTCTTCAAAATTTGCAAATCCAGTGAAGTTTTAAATAATCACCTAATATTTTATGAACAGTTAGAGACAGGGTGTTATTTCCAATACATTTCTATGTAATGAACATTCCAATGGGATTATATACAATTTAGAACAGCATTAAAAATGCACAATAACAAAAAGATTTTCTGTGGTTTGGAATTGCTTGAATCATTAAGTATACAAAAATAACCATTTTTAAAATGTTCAATAATCAAATTATTGACTATGATGATTCTATCTATATTCGAATTCAAAGTATAGACTATGATGATTCTAGTTATATTCAAATTCAAAGTATAGACTATGATGATTCTATCTATATTCAATTTCAAAGTATAGACTATGATGATTGTAATTATACTCAAATTCAAAGTATAGACTGTTGAATCTAATTATATTCAAATTCAAAGTATAGACTATGATGATTCTATCTATATTCAAATTCAAAGTATAGACTATGATGAATCTAATTATATTCAAATTCAAAGTATAGACTATGATGATTCTATCTATATTCAAATTCAAAGTATAGACTATGATGATTCTATCTATATTCAAATTCAAAGTATAGACTATGATGATTCTATCTATATTCAAATTCAAAGTATAGACTATGATGATTTCTAATTATATTCAAATTCAAAGTATAGACTATGATGAATCTAATTATATTCAAATTCAAAGTATAGACTGTTGAATCTAATTATATTCAAATTCAAAGTATAGACTATGATGATTCTATCTATATTCAAATTCAAAGTATAGACTATGATGAATCTAATTATATTCAAATTCAAAGTATAGACTATGATGATTCTATCTATATTCAATTTCAAAGTATAGACTATGATGATTCTAATTATATTCAAATTCAAAATATAGACTATGATGAATCTAATTATATTCAAATTCAAAGTATAGACTATAATGATTCTTGCCATATTCAAATTCAAAGTATAGACTATGATGATTCTATCTATATTCAAATTCAAAGTATAGACTATGATGATTCTATCTATATTCAAATTCAAAGTATAGACTATGATGATTCTATCTATATTCAAATTCAAAGTATAGACTATGATGATTTCTAATTATATTCAAATTCAAAGTATAGACTATGATGAATCTAATTATATTCAAATTCAAAGTATAGACTGTTGAATCTAATTATATTCAAATTCAAAGTATAGACTATGATGATTCTAATTATACTCAAATTCAAAGTATAGACTGTTGAATCTAATTATATTCAAATTCAAAGTATAGACTATGATGATTCTATCTATATTCAAATTCAAAGTATAGACTATGATGATTCTATCTATATTCAAATTCAAAGTATAGACTTTGATGATTCTAATTATATTCAAATTCAAAGTATAGACTATGATGATTCTTGCCATATTCAAATTCAAAATATAGACTATGATGATTCTAATTATATTCAAATTCAAAATATAGACTATGATGAATCTAATTATATTCAAATTCAAAGTATAGACTATGATGATTCTATCTATATTCAAATTCAAAGTATAGACTATGATGATTCTTGCCATATTCAAATTCAAAGTATAGACTATGATGAATCTAATTATATTCAAATTCGAAGTATAGACTATGATGATTCTATCTATATTCAAATTCAAAGTATAGACTTTGATGATTCTAATTATATTCAAATTCAAAGTATAGACTATGATGATTCTTGCCATATTCAAATTCAAAATATAGACTATGATGATTCTAATTATATTCAAATTCAAAATATAGACTATGATGAATCTAATTATATTCAAATTCAAAGTATAGACTATGATGATTCTATCTATATTCAAATTCAAAGTATAGACTATGATGATTCTTGCCATATTCAAATTCAAAGTATAGACTATGATGAATCTAATTATATTCAAATTTGAAGTATAGACTATGATGATTCTTGTCATATTCAAATTCAAAGTATAGACTATGATGATTCTATCTATATTCAAATTCAAAGTATAGACTATGATGATTCTTGCCATATTCAAATTCAAAGTATAGCAGTGCCAGATTAAACCTTTTTGAGGCCCTTAGCTAGTCAAAATCTCTGGGCCCCCTTCGCAAATTATTTCCTAATATGTCAAGATCAAACTAATTCAATTTTTTTTTTATCTATTGTTGCCAGGCCCCTAACAGGTGTAGGGCCCATTGGCTGGTGCCTACTCTGCATATTTGATAATCCAGCAATGATATATAGACACTATAATGCTACTAAACTTATTCTATTTAAATGAATGTCAAAGATTTTGAGACTTTAAGCATGAGTCAAAACATTTTAAGAATACTGTCTCATAAATTAAGGAGTGGTCAGCTCTGTGCAGTTTTTAAACAAAAAGCCCTAAAAGGGGCTGATGCTCTACCAGGCGAAAAGGATGTCCTGGAATTCAAGACAAGACCACTTCTTCCTTTTAGAGGCTGAGTGTTGAAGCCATATTTGATATTCTTCACTAATAACAAGAATTTTGAAATTAGTTGCTGAGGTGGACATATTGGATGTCAGATTGGCACCATTATCATATGTGACAATGTGGACTTCATTAGAAGTTCTTTGGTCAGAAGTCCAAGACTATCACTACAACCATCATGACAACCATATTGTATGTATGACTGGCACCATTTTCATTTAGAACCAACCAGGTATCATAAGAAGTCTACTGATAAAAATATCATGTTGATATAGCCATCTATTTGGGAGTAGAGATAACAATATAGATAGTCACAGTGGTGGCCATGTTGAGGGTTAG
Source organism: Potamilus streckersoni (assembly GCA_016746295.1). Taxonomy (NCBI): domain Eukaryota; kingdom Metazoa; phylum Mollusca; class Bivalvia; order Unionida; family Unionidae; genus Potamilus; species Potamilus streckersoni. The sequence goes on from JAEAOA010001516.1 coordinate 896,889, forward strand.
TCGTTTTCATTTAGGACCAACTAGACACCATAATAACTCTTCTGATTAAAACTCCATGTCAAAGTGGCTTTCCCTTTAAGAGTGAAAACAAAATTCTTCAAGATGGCCATATATTGCATGTTAGATCAGCATGACTTTAATTTAAAATCAACGCATTTTATGACATCTTTTAGTGAACAAGCTATGATGATATGACCATTCATTCAGCATAACTTGTGATAACAAGATTTATAAGATGGCCACTGTAGCAGCCATATTGTACCACAGATCAGCACCATTGCCATTAAGGATCAAGCAGACATCGTAAAAGGTCTTTTGATGATAACCCCATGTCAATACAAGTCTCCATTCAGAAGGAGTAGTGATAAAATTTTTTTAAAGATGGCTGCTTTTGTTGGCCATATTGACATCAGAGAAGCACAACTTTCATCTATGACCAAGTAGACATTATAGGAAATATAATGAAAACCTCATATTGATCTGACCATCCCTTAAGGAAGAGTAGTGGTAATGTGAATTTCAAGGTGGCCACTGTGTGGTGACCATATTGGATATCAAATTAGTACCATCTAATTTCAGACATACTAGGCACCATAAGAAATCATTTGGTAAACCCCACATCAATATAGCTGTCCATTCAGAAGGAGCTTAAATAATAACTTTCTAAATATGGCTTCCAAAGCAGTTATACTGGGCATCAGCTCACCACCATTTTTATTTTGGACCAACAAGACATCACAACATTTCAGTGAAAGCCCCAGGTGGAGTAGCAATAACAAGATTTTCAAAACAGTTGCTATGGTGACCATATTGAACATCAGATCAGCACATGCTTCATTTAAGAGTCAAATAGACATCATAAAAAGTTGTTTAGTGAATCCTCATGTTGATTTGACTATCCATTCAGGAGGAGAAGCAATAACTAGATTTTCAAAATGGATGCCATTGTACTAAGAAATCTTTCATTGAAAACTCCATGTTAATATGACGATCCATTAAGGAGAAGTAGTGATAACTGTGGCAGCAACACCAGTCTCTTCCAAACCAAGTATACCATTGAACTAATGAATGTGTCTGCCTAAAATTTGATTGCAATCCTCCAAGTAGTTTATTCGGAGTGGTGATAACAAACTTGAGCTAACAGATGGTTAGAAGATGGATGAACACCACTCCATCCCTTTAACTCAAGTTCTTATGGAATGTTGACCAATCTGACTGCTAGAATGATGATCAAACTGGTCAATAGAATGTCAACTATTATGATCTAATTGCCAAAATGCTGACCAATCTGATTATTAGCTATCCAATGTTGACCAAACTGATCCATTCACTAGAATGCTGACCAAACTAATCACTAACCAATCTGATCTGTTCATACTATAATGATAACCAGTCAGATTACTAGAATGCTGACAAATCATATCACCACAGTGCTGCCCAATCTGATCTAATCAACAGAATGCTGACCATTCTGATTAATATATTTGATTAACAGAATGCTGACCAATGAGATCACTAGAATACTAATAAACCTGATTGTTAGACTGTAAACCAATCTGATGACTAGAATGCTAACCAATTTGGACATTAGAATGATGACCAATCTGGTCACCAAAATACTGACAAAGCTAATCACCAGAAACCTGACCAATCTGATTATAAGAATGTTGCTGATCTGATCAATAGAATACTAATCAATCTGATTATTGACATTTGATTAATCTGATCACTGACACACTGACCAATCTGGCCACTAACATGTTGAATAATCTGATCACTGACACACTGACCAATCTGACCACTGACATATTGATTAATCTGATCATTGACATGCTGACCAATCTGATCAATAATACGATAAAGCTGACCAATAATTTGATCTTAAAATGTTCTCCAGTTGGATTATTAGAACGCTGACCAATATCATTACTTAAATGCTAAGTAATATGATTACTAGAATGCTGACAAACTGATTACAAGAAGATTTTACCAATCAGATTATTATAATACTTACCAATCAGATTATTATAATACTTACCAATCTGATTATTATAATACTTACCAATCAGATTATTATAATACTTACCAATCAGATTATTATAATACTTACCAATCAGATTATTATAATACTTACCAATCAGATTATTATAATACTTACCAATCAGATTATTATAATACTTACCAATCAGATTATTATAATACTTACCAATCAGATTATTATAATACTTACCAATCAGATTATTATAATACTTACCAATCAGATTATTATAACACTTACCAATCAGATTATTATAATACTTACCAATCTGATTATTATAATACTTACCAATCAGATTATTATAATACTTACCAATCAGATTATTATAACACTTACCAATCAGATTATTATAACACTTACCAATCAGATTATTATAATACTTACCAATCAGATTATTATAATACTTACCAATCAGATTATTATAATACTTACCAATCAGATTATTATAATACTTACCAATCTGATTACAAGAATGATGCTATTAGAAACTTTGTATATGTTTTGAAAGTCATAAAATCTATCAAAATTCATAACAATTTTAAAATTACACCTATTTTCTTAAAAAGTGTATCAACCATGAAATATTTGAATCAAGCATTTTTATTTAAAAAGATGTTCCAAGTTCATAAAAAATGAATCCTGGACAAAAATGCCCTATTCAGTACTGGAAACTGACTTAAAAAGAGACTTACCAGAATACAAATAAGTATACAAAAAAAGCTTACATTGATCAGCCTTTGATTCAAGAGTAGTGAATTCACAAAACACTCCTACACTTTACATGATCCAACAGCCAGAGTAAAGAAAAATCATTAAATGCAAAACCAAGGTTATTAATGCATGAAATATAGAAGACACTGACCTATATTTTAGTGAAAGAGTGCTACAGGGTATCATGTGGAATTGGAGCACAGTGGTGTATAACCCTAGGGGAAAATAATGCAACAGAAAGAGACCAAAGCAGAATACTAAACCAAAGAGTAATATACATACAGACGAAAAGAAGGAAGATAGTGTAATGGATAGATGGAAAGAACATTATATGCTGTTTCCTAATTAATGGTGGGGCATACAAACTAACCAACTTTGAACAAACTGTACCAAAGTGACCCATCAATGTATCACAAATATGAAAGTGTAATTGTTTGTATACTTAACAATAAATCCAAACATCACTATTTTATATATGCCAACTATTCATGAGGTATAAACATAATTATTAATATTATTATTGGTAAGAAAGCATAATTTGGGCATAAAAAAGTGTAAATGATATATTACATGCCAAAATTACAGCATGTTTGAAAAATATGCATTTTTGCTACAAAACTGCTTTCACAGCTGTTAAAATTCTTTACAAAAAGAGCAAAATCTATGTGGATTCAAGCCAGAATATAAACACAAAATACCCATATTTCATGTATTTTTTTATACCCTTTAATTTTTATACACAATCCAGTTATCAAACTAATAAGTATTTAAATGTATCACAATTTTTTGGACATATTAATTTGTATTTTTTAAAAAATCATTTAAATTATTGGACATAACAATTCTATTAAGAAGATTTACTTTTGCAAAAAAGCTCGAAGATACCATTTAGCCATTTTGCTTTTACAAAAATTAGTAATGAATTATTGCTGAGAAAATATGATTGAAGCATAAACTCTCATATTGTCATTACAATATCTACTAGTGTTTTTAACTGGATAAAGGCCTTCACAGAACATAATCCTTAATTATTGCTAATTAGTTCTTCTTATTAAGTCCATCACCGTAGCAAAACACCACATGCATTTTAAAATGAGTTCAAAATCCATGATGTTTTCTTATCCAACAAAAATTATATCTGAGTACATGCTAAAGTGAAGACCACAGACCAATGATGAACTAATCTTATTATGTCATTATAGTCATACTCAAAGAAATTATAAAATCCTTTGACTCCATTAAACCAATTTGTACATGTACAATCATAGTTAAGTGCTTATGCTGTTTTGACTTGGATATAATTAACATTTTGTTACATTTTGTTACATTTTGTTACAAATTACAGTTACAAATTGTTTCTACTATATATACCTCTACTCTTATCTTTTTTGACAAATAACAATTAATGTTGCTGATCACTGGTCTTTACAACATGGACAATGGCCTCAATAGCACATTGACAGATTTTCAGTCCCCTAAAGAGGGTTTTATTTCCCTACTCACAGCCTCACTGATCTGACCTGATCAGGCATGGGTATTTTGAATATTGCCCTCTATCTAGTTTCAACTGGAATAACCAGGACACTGCACAGCCATGTTATTATTGTAGCAATGTATATCATAACTAAGACAAGAATGACTTGTTTTTGAGGTGTTTATTGATAGTGGAATATAGTTGTGTCCTAATACATGAGGATAGTCACAATTTCCTGATTAATGGTGGGGCATAAAAATTAACCACAGGTATATCCAAGTCAAAACTTTCCACAGGCAAGTGGAAATTGTCCTTGTTTCTTTGCAAAAGCTGCAATTAAAAACTGACCTAAATAAATACGGTTTTGTACACAGAAAAAATATCTCTCTCTATGTCTCTCTCTCTCTCCCTCACACACACACACACACACACACACATGTTTGTGCACATTAATTAATATGTGTTTTTAAGTTCTTTATATTTTTTATTGTAATTTTAAAATGAGGTTGTTGCTGTATAGAATACAAGTTGCATTTCTTGTCAACATGGACTCAGATCATTGTGTAGACATACAAGTAGGTCTCTGCTTTTTTTTTTCTGAGAGCGGACAGAACAAAAGTGCAGACCTACTTGTTAGTCAAATCATTGCATACATTTCACCAATAAATAGACATACATGTACAGGCCATCTTACTCATTTTGCCAACATTACACAACAGCTACAAGTAGTGCAGAAGAGCTTGCACACTGAGACATTATGCTCTCTCTCTCTCTCTCTCTCTCTCTCTCTCTCTAAAAACAAAACAAAAATTTTTTTGAGTGCTTTTATTTTTAAAGCAATTGGATTTTTGAGTTGAGAGCAGAATGAGACAGAAAATATATGTTTATTTTAGACATTTGTACTGTTTGGTTGTTGAGTAACGTGTTCTATTGAGCTTATTCTGGTATGATCTCATTATTATTCGAACATGGTCAGTACCACAAAATGATAATTATTTATTTTACATATAATTTTTCATACACTAAAATTAATAATTATTTTTTGTGTATGAAAAATTACATGAAATATGGTGTGTACTAAAAAAATTATATTCAGCACTCATTTCAACTAGAGTAGCTTTCATGGAATGATTGTGAACTGGAATTCTGCAAAGATCATGGTCACGTGCTCAGAGTGCTAAATTACATTACTTTCATACTTTTCTTTTAAAGTTTATAAAGTGGTGTTGAATTTTCACTTTTTCTGATCTGACATATTTTGAAGTTTGAAAAGATCCATCTGCTCTAACATTTTTCATTATATAACATCCATGACTCACACTGTAAAGCATTTCACTTAAAATCTGGCACAAATGTCTTGTTAAATATAGACTGGTTCACTAACTAACAAGTATATCAATAAATGAATTTGGTAGGCTAAGTTCAGTTTTGAAGAAACTCATCTGTTTGCTTGGAAATGAGTCATATAGAGTTCCTATAAATATCACATAAGGAAATTACTCCTATGCTATTCTTAGGATGCAGTCACCTTTTTAAGAGTATTCTCAAATTTATTTGATTGGAAATAAATAGCTGATAATAAAATCAACAAGTTTTTATTGCTTAATTTTATTTTTATTTTTTAATGTAGCAAAAGCATAATCCATATACAGTCTAGCAGAAAACATAATTTGGTGAAAATAAGTATAATGATTATGCTAAAAGCAAAATGGTTAGAATGTATGCTATTTCTACAGTTGACTTTGAACAACTATCCTAACATCAAAAAGTTTCTAACATTCTGTTAAATTATACTTCTCTCACTTATGGAGGACATGCACATTGTATTCCAACTCCTTAAAATATATTTTCACCAATTTCTAGTGCTAAAAGAAATTCTCAAATAGCCTGAATGGAAATTATTAGAAATCTGCATTAAGTCCAAAATAATCCTGAAAAACCTACAAAGGCATATATATTGGTTCATATCAGCTAAGAATAAAAATCCAGAGTAGAAAAAGAAAGAACTGCATTGAGCTAATTTGATGTTATCCATGAATGACCTTAAACAGACTGAGAAAATGAGAGGTTTTAAGGAAAGGAAGCACTGTAACATGTCCATTTAAGAGGATCCCCCCCCCCAACTTTCATTTGCTGCTGTATGACATAAATTAAAAGTCCAATCCCTCTCTCTCTTCAATTTGCAACTAAAAAGATAACCACTGCAATTTCATAAAACAAATACATAACTGCAACAAGTGAACACCTATATACCTTTATAGTATTTTGTCCGTGGCTCCAAATGTGATGTTGTCATAGGAATGTCATCCATGTCTCCTTGATGATAATGAGAATAACAAGGAAGATGAATTCATGATGACAATAATAATAATAATCATAATAATAGATGATAACATTGGATGAAATAGTTTGCATCAAATTCCTTGTGTCATGTTTGATCTACATGAATGATTAATAATTACATTTTATTCCAACAGTGTGAGAAATAACAAAAATTACAAACAGGCAAGTATGAGAAGATAAATGAGCCAAAACAATCTTGAAAAAATGGTACACTATTTACATATGTTATTTATTATTATTTAATGCAAATTACACCATCAAACATATGGAACATCTGCACAAAGGCAATTAATGTGACACATGCCAAGTAGTATTATTTACAAACTTGCCAAGTTTTAGGCCTCAAGTAAACTACAACAAAAACTGCACAGACCTATAATAAATCCAAAATAAAAACACTTTCTTGAAAACAATTATCTTAAGGAACAAAGAGTTTTGAGCATTATTCATAATCATGTCAGTGTAGTTGCCACTGAATCACATCTTACAACACTGTACAATATAACAGGTGTAACTTGAGTAGCCAAACCATGGAGAAGCATGCTACACTGCATACATTATTATTACACAGTGATTCACTCCATTTAGACTCCTTCCTTTTCAATACATGAACTACCTCCTCATTTACGTATTTATCTGACTCATACAAAGTGGAAATAAACTTTATATATAAAAAGCATAAAACATGTGACTGACAATTATTGCCAAAAATCAGTTTAAACTTGGAAAATGGTTTGTGCATTCATTAAGATAAATGCTAATGGGGGGGCAACCCCTTACCAGAAAGAAAGTAACTTATACAATGCATGTAGAACAATAGGAATTGAAATGGGACATGTTCAACTGTCATCTATTGCAGAGATCCTTGCAACAAAATCAAATACTTGGGGTAGTCCACAAACTGACCAAGAAGAATTACTACTAGAATGTACATGTAATGTTCAGTAAAATTCAGCACTGATATGGTGAGTGTAGTACAAACCAAAGATAAAATAACACCAGATGATGGCACTGAAACAGAGTGAAATATGAGAGGTGATCCACAAACGAACTTGGCAAGAGTACTGTCAAAATATGTCTGTGATGATCAGTGCAATTTAGCCATATGCATTTTTCTATGATTGTTGTACATGCACTATGAATGTAAGAATTAGATTGGATGCTATTGCAATGAACTATACTCAGAGACTGAGAGAAATGTACAACATAATCTACAAACCTATTGTGATGTGGCACTCAAAGAAATTTTTTTCATATGTACTCACCTGGTAAATGCAATGTAATTTGTGCCAAGAGCTCTGCCAGAGCATTGCAGTGAATCTCACTCAACAAATTTCTATACCAGGACAGATGCAACCTAGTTGATACATATTTTGTGTCAGGTACAGAATCAAACAACATCAATACATACCTCCAGTTGGGGTATTTCCAGGTGTGACTTGACCCCGACCCCTTAGCTCTTTCAGCAGACCCTGGAATGATTTTTCCAGTGGGTACTTTCCACTGAAATCAAAATACAACTTGGCTCCAAGGATTGCTCCTAACCAGCCATCAGGCCGGTACTTTTTCTGCATCATGAGAGGAATGTACTCTTTCCGTAGCTGGAATGTGTACTCTCCCTCTGGAAAATAATGAAACAAAATTATTACATACAGGATCAACAATGAATTCTTTTATGAATATGTGTACGTTTAATGCTAAATAAATTACATGTACCTCAAAATGATAAAATAATTCACTAAATTATTAAACACTCATTTTACAGCATTACAGACCTGTGTTTAAGTCTTTGGTTCTGTCACATGCAAGCATACAAGTTTACAAATTCAAGAAGGCTGGTTTCATCCAACTCTGGAAATTGTATTACACTCTCTGAGCTTGAACTTGAGATTTAATTTTCACTCTCAGGCAATTAAAGTGATTTTTAAAGTAGTCTTTTGTCAATGGAATAATTAATTCATTGAGTTTAAGGTTGAATTTTCACTTTCAGCCATGTCAAAATATATCTTACAAAAGTAAATACTTTTTACTGGCTAAAACAAATCTTATGCTCAGAATTCTCAGAATTCACAAAATTTCCAGCTCAATTCTCTGGTTTTCTCCAACTCTATGACTACTTTTTATCTACCTTAGAGTTATCTAATCAGTGTAAATTGCACAAGCTAATAAATCATGTTACATACAAAAGTAAAACTTATTTTTTCTTCCATTTTATTATTGAATAAATCAAACTCACTGATTAAATTCATAGAGTGTGCTGTTAATGTAAACTATTAGAGCCCTCTGTCCACATAATAAAGCTGTAGCACTATATAGTTGCATTGTTTTGCATACAGAACTAGTATTTATGAGTATTTACCTACCAGTTCTACAGTTTGGGCTCTGCTTGTACTTTTCAGACATACAAATAAGCACTACAGCAGAGTTTTCAATGCCATCAGCCATGGCTTCCAGTGTCGACCCTCCCATTCTCTCCACATCAATCCATATGGCATAACCTTCAGCCTGAAAGGGAGATAACGATTAGTTGTCTTTGTCCCATAACTCCATAATTAGATCTTACATTTGAATTGTATTTATAACTTTATTTATCATAACATTGAAATATAATATTTCTGTTATATTATATATAGCATGGCAATTTAAAACCAACACATTTTGTCCATGATAATTTGGTCTCTGCAAGAAGAGAAGGGGATATAACTTGTACTATCCTAAATCTCCTACCACTGGTATTAAATAATGTTCTTACCATTTAAAATATAGTGCTTGAACTCAAGATAGAAATTACCTCAATGGCATTAAAAACAAATAAAGCATATATAATAAATATTACTATCAGATATAAAGGAATGTATACAAGTGTTCTTTAGACATGGAGTTTAAGAAAGAGGAAGTAATTTACATAATACATGTAATAAGCTGCTGGTTTTAAGGATGTGTTGAAATGGGGATTACAAAATTCACTGAAAAAGGGCAATAACTCTGTCAAAATTTAACCTTAAATGACAAATCTTTAAATTGCACATGTACATGTAATACAAAATTCACCTTCAAAATTAGCATCCAATTATTGTGTAGGGATTGCAGAGATATGGAGATATGGTGAAGACCATCCATGATCCTAATAGAAGGCTTTATTAAGTCTGTCAAGGTTTAATTTAAAGAAATACATTTGCTGAATGGGAAAAGTGACATACCCTGAGACGATCTCGAATTTGGTAAGCTATTTCCTTGTCAGACCATGAGTAACTCAAAAATATATGACCTTTCGTCCTTGAAGCTGCTGCCGACTTGGGCCCTGGAAGAATTGTATTTCATCATGAACACACATCAAAGTAGCTTACATTGGCTGAATACTGAATATGCATAAAAGTACCTTAAATTGGCTAAAACTTGGACATCTTTTTCAGTGCATTACAGTTGGCTTTTCAGTTCAGTCTTGTTCAATTCATATTGTACAATAAATGAGTTTATTGCAAAGGGAAACCACAAGGCTCCATACATCTGACTAACAAGATGGAAAACATTTACAGCTTGTGGCAGCAGGCTGCTAAAGCCTTAAAAGATGATGAAGATTAATTACAGCTGTTTTTACAGCCAGTTGATGTGTGCAGTGGATACACACAAAAAAGCCAGTATATTCTTGTATCCACATAACTAGTTACAACTTCTGTACTTAGTAAAACAACTGCTATTTCCAGAAGTGAAAAACTTCCATTCCTGACAATTTATTTTAAAAAGTTTTATAGAATCAATTAATTTGCATCAAATATAGTTAATTTGTTTCAGCTAAAAAGACTAACAAGTACAGGCAATCTCAAGTAATTTACATGGTTACACTTTATGTTAAACAATGCATTATGATATCTCCTACCTCACCACTTGATTGAAACATTATGTGTTTGACAACCAACAATGCATTAAGACACCTACCTTGCCACTTGATAGACATATTAGAACCAGTCTTGTGCATTGTGTGATAATGTGAGCAGTTGTTTTTATACTGTCAAGAAACATCATGTGACTAATGTCTAATAAATATATTTTCATCTTTCTGCTTTTGAAATGTTGCCAAACTCTTCATGATATATTGAAGACAAGGTATCAAATTAATGAAGTACACTTTCATGAATTGTCTCCATTTGTAAAATTTGATTGGTTAACAGCTAACACAAATTACAAATGGCAGCACACTGTTGTATTATCAACTCAATAAAAAGTAACAAAAATGCCTATTTATTGAAATTCTATGACAAAAACTGCTAAAAATAATTGTACTTAATAAAAGTTCCTAAATACATACATAAATTGACATGCATACAGTAGACCAATCATAGTCATAAAGTCTAAAGCCTAAGGGCAGGGTTGTCCAAGCCAATGTGCATCATTACTATTGCTTTGCTACTGAAACAAAATAAAGATAATAATAACTCACATGGCTTGAACCTAAAGTGTCAATATCCAAAAATTATAGCAAACAAGGCATATGATTGGTCTAAATATAATCAGATTTCAATTTTTTCCTATTGGATTGCTGGTTTCAAGACAATTATTTAGGTTGAGACAAAAATAATTTTGTGACTTTCCAGCTATGTAAACCTTACAATTTTGCACTCTTTTGTAGCCTCTATCTTGTCTTATACAGGGAATGTGTTAATCCATATGTCATAATGATAAAAAATGATATCAAAATAAGTGATAATTACACAACAGTACATACTTGTTGCAGCTTTTGATGCCTCATTTTCTCCATTCAGAATCCATAGGGCACCACTGGCATTTTTCTGCAAGTTCTTGTTGGCAGAATCAGTGAATTTCTCTAGTGTTTGCACAAGTTCAGGAAACTCAACAATTTTTTTACGTGCATCCTTATCAAATGAAAGTGTCCATATACACCGAGCACATGCACTCTGCTCATGAACATCATCTGTTTGGAGCATTTTGATAAATAAAGGTAAGGCACCCTCTTCTATAATCTGCAAAAAAGCCATAATACATTCAAATTTCATGGAAGATATTTGTAACAGCCACAATACATTCAAATCACATGACATATGTCTGTAATTGCCATAATACAAAGCTCTAATATATTCAAATCATATGACAGATGTTTATAATAGCCATAATACACAGTCTAATATATTCAAATCATATGACAGATGTCTGTAATAGCCATAATACACAGCCCTAATATATTCAAATCATATGACAGATGTCTATAATAGCCATAATACACAGCCCTAATATATTCAAATCATATGACAGATGTCTGTAATAGCCATAATACACAGCCCTAATATATTCAAATCACATGACAGATATCTGTAATAGCCATAATACAAAGCCCTAATGCAATCAAATCACATGATAGATGTATGTACTAGCCATAATACACAGCCCTAATAAATTCAAATTACATGACAGATATCTGTAACAGCCATAATACATGACCTAATAAATTCAAATCACAGGACATGTTTGTAACAGCCATTATACAATGCCCAAATAAATTCAAATTACATGGCATATAACTCTAACAGCCATAATACAAAGCCCTAATATATTCAAATCACATGACAGATGTCTGTAATAGCCAAAATACACAGCCCTAATCCATTCAAATTACATGACAAATATCTATAACAGCCATAATACATAGCCCTAATAAATTCAAAATACATGACAGATGTAATATCAAATAGTCTTCAAAATTGTATGGTACTGAATACAGCCTATTTCATCATATTAAATAGTCCTCAATAATGTATGGTACTGAAAACACCCTGTTTGATAATTGAGGAAATATTGTAACAATCTTGTGTTTAATTTATATGTAAATTGTTGCATATTTCTCTTAAGTCATAATGTTTTTAAAAAAATGTAATAATAATTCTTATTTAAATCAGTTAACCAAAAATAAATATGAAATTTGCAAAGGTAATAACAATAGCATTGTCCAGTAAATAAACAAATAAGTGAGCACAGGAAATGTAGCCTTATCCACATGGTTATCATAACCTCCCACCTACCCACCACCCAGACTTCCAAGTGTCCCTTACCTCCCTACTCTACTCCCGGTGAGTAGGTCAAAATTCCAAAATGGCTGTGCACATTTACAGAGTACCCTTAATCATATCCCAAAGCTTTAAGTCTCTGACTTAAACACAATAATGTCTCCACCTTAAAGTTCAACTCCAAGGATAATGGTAAAATATCTGAAAACACTGTACACACGAACAGACTATGCACAATCATAACTCAAAGTGTTAAGTCTGTATTAAATCATACAGGAGCAGATAAAAGATATTATATATGCATGTACAAATGCATAGACAGCTTTTTAAAATTGCCATCTTATCTGCAGCTAAAAGATTAAGGTCCACAACTTAAGAATTGTTGTAACATGTGACTTTTACCTTATTGTCAAAAAAAACAAGCAAGGATGTCACAGAATTTATTAATCCTTACTTCCAAATGATTCGTCATAAACATGAACAGAATTCACTGAGGTTAAGAAAATAAAAGAAAATAAACAAACTTTAATAAAAACCTTAATGATAATTTTTACAACTGTGACCTTCAACCTAAGGTTAAAGAGGTAAATTAGAATGAATTTTCTAGTCTTCATAATTACTAAATCCAAATATCAAGAAAACTAATCTAAGGTTTTAGGAAATATATGAATTCAAAAATAGTTAAATCCAAGTCTTAATGCCAATTTTTCTATGGATGTTATCCTGACTCCAAGGTCAAATGTGCTGGTCACTAGGTTGCAGAAGGAATTTTCTTGCCTTCATTATGATGTTTACCAAGCATGAAGAAAATCTGTTAAGGAGGTTTATGAAGTATATGTAAATGAGAAAATTTAAACAAAACCTCAACAAACTGTTGATGACAGTGGTGATACAACTGCTGAAGTGACTGTTCCAGTGGTCTAGTGGTTAGGGCATCCACCTTGGATGTGGGAGGTCATGAGTTTGATCACAGGCCAAGTCATACCAAAGACTTACAAAAATGTACTAAGAGCTGCCTCGCTTAGCATTCAGCATTAAGAGGTTAGTGTTTGTACTGGTTGGCCTGGGTGTCAGGATAATGGGACTGGGTGGGACATCATGCTACATGTCTGCTAGACATCACTATAAACTGAGACACTGCAGACATCATAGCAATATGACTGAAAAATTGCTAAAGCTACCTTAAAAATCCAAATCACACACAACTGCTGAAAAGTAACTGCCCTGTCTTGTTTTTCCACTTAGTAAATAAAAAACAATGGCAATAAAATCTTCCATCATTAAAATATCCAACAGAGCTAACAGCTGAATTATCTTCAGATCTCATGTTAGCGTAATATATATATATATATATATATATATATGTATATATATATATAGATATATATATATATATATATATATATAGATGCAATAAACCGACGACGAACAGTACGAAACTAGTAACTAACTAGCCTAAGCGCTTTCGACTCTTAATGAGTCTTTTTCAAAGGCAAATACAAAACATACTTACGATAAACAAATAAACACAAAAATGTTGTGTTTGTAAACCTCTACATTTCTGTCTTCACATGTGCTAAAACTATAAATACAACCAGCTTGTATAGACTAGTTGTGGAAATACTAGAATTCAAAAATACGTTAATAGTTTAATCCAATTTTTCTATACATTTATTAAAAGATAAGAAATTAGCAAGTCACAGTGCAAGCATTTCTGCTTCTTATTGTTTACATGTTCTAAGGTGGTATCAGTTATGTAACACTGTGAAATTAATATAACTCAAATGTGGCCAGGGGATACTTTGAACTTGCTCAATGATCTTTAGGTTATCTTTAGCTTAGTCCACTGAAGATTGGGAGGATACATAGAAGATTTAGTCACAGGAATGTTCATCAATTGACTTATTTATGACAGTGCATCAGCTTAGATTCCTTTAGGTTTTGTTCTAGTCTCGGTTGTCAGGTATAGGAGTTGGGTTGACATCATGTTATGCGAGATTTACTAGAGTCGTGAGTCAATAAAGTATCCTATAATTCTTCTGACCTTATAGTCATCACATCCTTTTGCCTCGCAATAGGTCTTGTCTCAGCTTGGTAAATTAAAGTTTAGCAATGCATAAGACTTTATCATAGAAATATGTCCAAGAGAGCAATTTTGATCTCAGTGCTTGTAAGCTATTTTTATGAATGATTCTTATGAGTTTATTTTTGATGATAGCTTTTCAGTTGCGATAGAGCCACAGTTACTGTGATTAGTAATACTCTTGGTTTCGACGTTTAGATTTGTCATGTAGTATAATTGTTTAGTCCACCAGTCTGTGTGTTGTCTCTACATTGTGAACATGGTTTCAGTCTAGAAATTTCCCAGTGATAGTTGTTGACAGGAATGAAAGTTGTTTGCCTGAATAAGTCCATCCAGGACTTTTTTCCTACTTGCTACTTCATTTGTATCGAAAGATTATCCTGGTATGTTACATCACGTATGCTTAAGTATTTGGCGAATGATTTTACCACATGAAAATGTCTGGATAGGCATAGGTTCCTATATTTCTTTAGTACCCTATTGAGTTCCATTGTTTAGGTTTGTTGCTTGCATCAGGATTTTCATAGCCTGGTTTAGATTTTAGCAGCTCAGGGTTTAGAATTTTGCAGTAGAGATAAAATTCTATCCTAGCTGCTTGGTCTTTCATGGGCTTAGAGATAGTGTTTTGGTTTGCTGGTCTTGTGTCACGCTTTGTTGTCACTGAAAACATTAGTGATGATTTTCATATGAAGGATTGGATCATGTTGTTGCTTTGTATAACTCAGACTTATTGTCAACTGCCACTAATATCTTCTATTATACGATAAAGCATACCCTGTATTGCACGCTAATTAAATGTCTGTTCCCATGATGCAAGTTTTTCTTTGTCAAATGTACATATTCTGTTATATGGTTGACATTTGATAGTTTTATTCACAGAGTCAGATATGCTGGGTTGTTTGGACTTGAATTGTTGTTGGTCTGTTAGGACTTAGTTCTTTGGCTAAGAAGTGTGGTTGGTAAGTCTTAGTTATTTCGCTACATTGATTGTGCAGATTTTGACGCTACAAAAATGTCTTAAGGCAGAATAACTGGCAGTAATGTTTATTTCTTCATCGAGATCACATACATGTCTGCTTGAGATATGATCTCAGTACAGTGTCCAAAAGATACAGAATATTAGATTTTTATGCCACATTCAGATTACTATATCTCAGACCTTTATCTTTGGAAAGCAAATCTAGTGACTCATGTCTGGTAATATTGTTGTTAGACTGTCCTTATGTGTGACACTCGACATATGGTCAAAGAAGGGTTACAGGATTAGCGAATGTCTGTGGATACAAGACATGTAGTAAAAATCATGAAACCATTCTATACTTCCAATCCTGTAGAAGTCTCAAACACTCAACAACTTTATGTAATTAATCGAAGAAAAAGTACCTACAACATCTATAGGAAACGCAATGTGTCAAAACCCCTAGTCATCTGACCATGTTGGAAACTTGAAGGGAAAGCTCTTAGTCACCGTTGCGTTCCATACCAGTGGTAGTTTTTCATTAAATGAAGTGGAGTTATGAGACAAGTCGGATGACTTATACAAAGGAAACATCTTCCATCTTCATAAATCCGGAAATTCTATGGACAGTTTCTGGTTACAACAGACTGGTGGAAACAAATTACCAAAGGACATCTACTCGAACCAACCGTCAAACACAGTATTTCACAACGTGTCATCCAAAAACTGATTAAAACATTTCCATTAGCGTGGGGACCGTTTACTGAGATAAGTTCCTAGGGTCTGTAGGATGGCTAAACATTAAATTTACCGAGGCTTACGACAAAGATGTTTTGGAGGCTCGGCTATGTGATGACCTACTCAGATATGGTCAGAAAGAAAAGGTTGATAGGATACCATTTATTCTGACCTATCACCCAGACAATCCCAAAGTAGGTAAAATCATCGCAAACCACTGGCCAACTGTGCAATTGTCAGACATACTAAACCTAATACTTCCGAACAAACCTGTAGTAGCTTACCGGAGACCAAAAAACCTAAAGGACATCCTAGTCAGGGCCAAGCTAACGCCAATTGCTAGTCAAAACCAACCTAGTCAATCTGGACCCTGTGGCAATAAAAGATGCAAAACCTGTCAACATATGATAGAGACCAAGACATTCACTAGCACAGTGACTAAAGAAAAACAAAACATACATGGTCCAAACAAAACGTGCAAAACAGAGAATGTGATTTATCTCATCACATGTAAGATCTGTGGCCTTCAGTATGTCGGAGAAACTGAAAAGCTACACAAAAGGATAAACCTTCATAGATCTGATTGGATGACAAAAAAGCTGTACAGAAGCCCGGTCGTAGAACACTTCTCCTCCCCTGGCCACACTTTCAGTGATATAATACTTATCGTTATTGCTAACAACCACAGCTGGAGTTCTGAAACCAGGAAGGAAAAGGAATCATACTGGATACGCCGCCTTAGAACATTGAAACCAAGCGGTCTAAACCAAGAAGACTAGAAAATGAAAACTATGCACCAGTAGAATTTAACATTTTCTAAATCTTCTTATTATCCTTCAATTTTTACTATAAGAATAACCGGTATAGAATCAAATATCCGGGATATAATCTGTGTTACATATGTACACAAAGTAAAAATAGATGTCGCTTTGGCTTGTAGACTTTTAGGGAATTAAACAACGTTTTCAGTTTCCGCAACTAGTCTATACAAGCTGGTTGTATTTATAGTTTTAGCACATGTGAAGACAGAAATGTAGAGGTTTACAAACACAACGTTTTTGTGTTTAGTTGTTTGTCGTAACTATGTTTTGTATTTGCCTTTGAAAAAGACTCATTAAGAGTCGAAAGCGCTTAGGCTAGTTAGTTACTAGTTTCGTACTGTTCGTCGTCAGTTTATTGCATCTATTTTAATTAATCCCTGACACACGTGATCCCTTGGTGGATCCAGTAAGCTTGAAAGGGTTGTTATTCGACATTTGATTTGTATTCTTTTTATATATATATATATATATATATATATATATATATATATATATATATATATATATATTTGTTAGACAAATAGATGCTGAATTATCAGTGACAGCTTGTATCTTAGTGGCAATGTAGTTTTTCTGTTACATTTTAACCTGTACAGACCTTCATTTTATTTTTGTCATTGACAGCCAGTTTGTCCAATCCCTCTGTCAGCTCAGTGGGAGTGAAGCCCTTGTAACGCCGTCGCTGTTGGTCAAGAGCTTTGTCAATCCAATTCACCACACACTTAATAACACCTGAAAGAGAAGATATATGCTATCAAAAGTAAACTAATTTTGTTAGCAGTAAAATAATTACTCCGCAGAACCTGTAATAGGTGCTATCATCAAGTTACCTGCAAATAAATTTGAGATAGGAACTGTAGCATATTCAGGTACAAAATGTTTGGTATATAGGTGAACAAAAGTTTTAGTGAAATATAGCACCTGATGCAGAAGTGTTGGGACTTTGAAAACTTTAATAAAAAAATTCTGAAAACACTGTCATTGCCAAGAATGTGATAATTTACACTGTCTCACCATCTTTAATAAAAGATTATAAATGTTGACAGCAACAACACAATCAACACCAGATGCCATTTGTACTTAATGTAAATAAAGTCAAATTGAAAACAAAACAATCCTGATCTACCATACCATGATGCACTGCAGATCAGGGTCTATGCTGTTTGTTACTTATTGCTCCTAACAAAAGACATAGACCCAGATCTGCTTGTGCCTTATTTGATAGCAAATCTGAGTCTCTGCATTTTGCAGTTAAGGCATGTGATATTTTATACTGTCTCACTTTCTGCTGAATGAAGATTTTATAAATGGGACACTGAGTTGGTAGACCGTTTTCATTCAATATACCGGTAGTTGAATAACTTTGTAAAGGTCACAGCTGTATTTGTTATTGGCAATCTACATTACCTGTATCATCAATCAAAGTGGAATTATCCTCTTCATCGACAATGTAGGCAAGAGTGAGCATCGCCAAAATCTTCAGCATCTCATCTTCAGACTTGATGAATGGCATGATGATCTGGAATACATTTATTAGATTGGATGAATGGCATGATGATCTGGATTATATTTAATAGAATGGATGAATGGCATGATGATCTGGAATACATTTAATAGAATGGATGAATGGCATGATGATCTGGAATACATTTATTAGAATGGATGAATGGCATGATGATATGGAATACATTTATTAGTTTGGATGAATGGCTTTATGATCTGGAATATATTTATTAGAATGGATGAATGGCATGATGATATGGAATACATTTATTAGTTTGGATGAATGGCTTTATGATCTGGAATACATTTATTAGATTGAATGAATGGCATGATGATATGGAATACATTTATTAGAATGGATGAATGGCATGATGATCTGGAATACATTTATTAGAATGGATGAATGGCATGATGATCTGGAATACATTTATTAGAATGGATGAATGGCATGATGATCTGGAATACATTTAATAGAATGGATGAATGGCATGATGATCTGGAATACATTTATTAGAATGGATGAATGGCATGATGGTCTGGAATACATTTTTTAGAATGGATGAATGGCATGATGATCTGGAATACATTTATTAGTTTGGATGAATGGCATGATGATCTGGAATACATTTATTAGAATGGATGAATGGCATGATGATCTGGAATACATTTATTAGAATGGATGAATGGCATGATGATCTGGAATACATTTATTAGAATGGATGAATGGCATGATGAAATGGAATACATTTATTAGAATGGATGAATGGCATGATGATCTGGAATACATTTATTAGATAGAATGAATGGCATGATGATATGGAATACATTTATTAGAATGGATGAATGGCATGATGATCTGGAATACATTTATTAGAATGGATGAATGGCATGATGAGCTGGAATACATTTATTAGAATGGATGAATGGCTTAATGATCTGGAATACATTTATTAGAATGGATGAATGGCATGATGATCTGGAATACATTTATTAGAATGGATGAATGGCATGATGATCTGGAATACATTTATTAGAATGGATGAATGGCATGATGATCTGGAATATATTTATTAGAATGGATGAATGGCATGATGATATGGAATACATTTATTAGAATGGATGAATGGCATGATGATATGGAATACATTTATTAGAATGGATGAATGGCATGATGATCTGGAATACATTTATTAGATTGGATGAATGGCTTTATGATCTGGAATACATTTATTAGATTGGATGAATGGCTTTATGATCTGGAATACATTTTTTAGAATGGACGAATGGCATGATGATCTGGAATACATTTATTAGAATGGATGAATGGCATGATGATCTGGAATACATTTATTAGATTGGATGAATGGCATAATAATCTGGAATACATTTTTTAGAATGGATGAATGGCATAATGATATGGAATACATTTATTAGAATGGATGAATGGCATGATGATCTGCAATAAATAGATTCACGTTTCGCCTTGGAGACTATATCTGCAAGAGAGACAAAGTCATTTTTATCAAAACTGTTCCATAATTTGGCAAACTGCAACTGGCTTTATATCATGTACCTCTGTGATGTCTGGTGTACTCAACAATAAGAATTTCATATACTGCCTGATAAAGAATTTTTAATTCACTTTATTTTGGTCATGATTGAATGGTATGATTTCCTTGCCATATGTGCAAGCCATCCATGAAATTTAGACCAAGACTGATGTAAAACTAATGCTATTGTATGGAAACTATTTTTTTTCTCATCACATTGACCTTGACCTTTGACCCCAAATTAAACAGACTTTTAATTACACCAAGTGTGAACCATCCACAAAGTCTGGCTTAGGTGTGTGATTCAGAATTAATATCATTATGAAGCAGTATCCTTTCAGTGACAGTATCAAGACCAGGGACATTCTAAATCAGCAATTCTTTCATATTCCAAGTGTCCACAAAATTTGGTAGCTGCCGATACAAATCAAGTTATGGTGTGGAAATAACACTGGTAAAAGATGGATGGATGGACAAATAGACAACATCATAACATAAATGACAGCCACATAAAAACACCCTGATAAAATTACGATAAAATTACCATCACAAATTTACAGGAACCTTTAATTGTGATGCCTTATAGTCAATAGGTGTCCTTTATTGAAAGGTCATAAATTCAATTGTTCAATACAAAGTTAAAAAAGAAACAATTCTTGATTTCTTACCTCTGATGTTTTGTTTTCTTCAAAGAGATGTTTGACTGAGGGGTTTTTGGCAATATTGTGTAGAATACTAAGTGATGCTTTGAGGACATAGTACACATTCTGCAACAAAATAAAACGAATTTCAAAGTTTATTTCATTAAAGGCATGTAATGCAAAAGTAGATACTCAATACTGTGTACTGCATAGATGATGGTAAGGACAGGTCATCTTACAACAGTCTCATTCAGGTCATCTTACATCAGTCTCTTATAAGTCATCTTACATCAGTCTCATTCAGTTCATCTTACATCAGTCTCATTCAGGTCATCTTACATCAGCCTCATTCAAGTCATCTTACATCAGTCTCATTCAGGTCATCTTACATCAGTCTCTTAAAAGTCATTTTACATCAGTCTCATTAAGGTCATCTTACATCAGTCTCATTCAGGTTATCTTCAATCAGTCTCATTCAAGTCATCTTACATCAGTCTCATTCAGGTCATATTACATCAGTCTCATTCAGGTTATCTTACATCAGTCTCATTTAGGTCATCTTACATCAGTCTCATTTAGGTCTTCTTACATCAGTCTCATTCAGGTCATCTTACATCAGTCTCATTCAGGTCATCTTACATCAGTCTTATTCAGGTCATCTTACATCAGTCTCATTTCTAACTAATGCATAACATCAGCTAAAATATTGATGTCTTCAAAGACTTAATCACATAAATTATACCTAAAGCAAATACTAAACAATGGATGGATGTTGTTGTTGTTATTGTTGTTGTAGGGTTTAATGCCCTTTTACAGCACAAGATAGGATATATATGGCTGCCAGTATAAACATATATATGGCTGCCAGTATAAACAGTGTAAGAAGAACCCAGGGAAAACCCCCGGTAAGAACCAATGACCCATGAGAAGCTACTGACAAGCTTTCTCACATACCCACATTGGCCAAACCTGAGACTCAAACCCATGCAGAGAGAGGTGAGATGGCAGTGGTCCATAACAGTGAGTGCTTTAGACCACATGGCTACTAGAGGCCACATTGATGGCTGAACAACATGTGCCACTTTTGTCATAGCAGGATTCAAGAAACTTTAACATTAGATTAAAGGCCAGAAAGATACCAGAAATAGAATCTGATACCCCAATATTAAGTTAAAAGGCCAGAAAGATACCAGGAAAAGAGTCTGATATTCAGGCAAAGATAGCTTCCAGGAACAGAATCTGAGACCCCCAGCATAAATTCATAAGGCATGAAAGATACCAAGAACAAAATGTGATACCTAAGCTTAAATTCATTTGACCAGTGAGCTGCCAGGAATAGAATATGTTAAACATGGCAACTCAGAGTATGAATAGGAATATAATATGATACCCTTTACCCACTTTAGTGGCCCAGCAGCTACTATGAGAATAATCTGATAACCAAGCTTAAATTCTGTATCCCAGACAGCTACTATCTTAAATTCAGTATCCCAGAGAGCTACCATGAAAATAATCTGACACTCTATCTGAAATTCAGTATCCCAGACAGCTACCATGAAAATAATCTGGTACTCTATCTTAAATTCAGTATCCCAGACAGCTACCATGAAAATAATCTGACACTCTATCTTAAATTCAGTATCCCAGACAGCTACCATGAAAATAATCTGACACTCTATCTTAAATTCAGTATCCCAGACAGCTACCATGAAAATAATCTGGTACTCTATCTTAAATTCAGTATCCCAGAGAGCTACCATGAAAGTAATCTGGTTCTCTATCTTAAATTCAGTATCCCAGGCAGCTACCATGAAAATAATCTGACACTCTATCTTAAATTCAGTATCCCAGAGAGCTACCATGAAAATAATCTGGTACTCTATCTTAAATTCAGTATCCCAGGCAGCTACCATGAAAATAATCTGACACTCTATCTTAAATTCAGTATCCCAGAGAGCTACCATGAAAATAATCTGGTACTCTAGCTTAAATTCAGTATCCCAGACAGCTACCATGAGAATAATCTGGTTCTCTATCTTAAATTCAGTATCCCAGGCAGCTACCATGAAAATAATCTGGTACTTTATCTTAAATTCAGTATCCCAGACAGCTACCATGAAAATAATCTCATACTCTATCTTAAATTCAGTATCCCAGAGAGCTACCATGAAAATAATGTGGTACTCTATCTTAAATTCAGTATCCCAGACAGCTACCATGAAAATAATCTGGTACTTTATCTTAAATTCAGTATCCCAGACAGCTACCATGAAAATAATCTGGTACTCTATCTTAAATTCAGTATCCTAGGCAGCTACTATGAGAATAATCTGGTACTCTATCTTAAATTCAGTATCCCAGACAGCTACCATGAAAATAATCTGACACTCTATCTTAAATTCAGTATCCCAGAGAGCTACCATGAAAATAATCTGGTACTCTAGCTTAAATTCAGTATCCCAGACAGCTACCATGAGAATAATCTGGTTCTCTATCTTAAATTCAGTATCCCAGGCAGCTACCATGAAAATAATCTGGTACTTTATCTTAAATTCAGTATCCCAGACAGCTACCATGAAAATAATCTCATACTCTATCTTAAATTCAGTATCCCAGAGAGCTACCATGAAAATAATGTGGTACTCTATCTTAAATTCAGTATCCCAGACAGCTACCATGAAAATAATCTGGTACTTTATCTTAAATTCAGTATCCCAGACAGCTACCATGAAAATAATCTGGTACTCTATCTTAAATTCAGTATCCTAGGCAGCTACTATGAGAATAATCTGGTACTTTATCTTAAATTCAGTATCCCAGGCAGCTATCATGAAAATAATCTGACACTCTATCTTAAATTCAGTATCCCAGAGAGCTACCATGAAAATAATCTGGTACTCTATCTTAAATTCAGTATCCCAGACAGCTACCATGAGAATAATCTGGTTCTCTATCTTAAATTCAGTATCCCAGGCAGCTACCATGAAAATAATCTGGTACTTTATCTTAAATTCAGTATCCCAGACAGCTACCATGAAAATAATCTCATACTCTATCTTAAATTCAGTATCCCAGGCAGCTACCATGAAAATAATCTGATACTCTATCTTAAATTCAGTATCCCAGACAGCTACCATGAAAATAATCTCATACTCTATCTTAAATTCAGTATCCCAGAGAGCTACCATGAAAATAATCTGGTACTCTATCTTAAATTCAGTATCCCAGACAGCTACCATGAAAATAATCTGGTACTTTATCTTAAATTCAGTATCCCAGACAGCTACCATGAAAATAATCTGGTACTCTATCTTAAATTCAGTATCCTAGGCAGCTACTATGAGAATAATCTGGTACTCTATCTTAAATTCAGTATCCCAGGCAGCTACCATGAAAATAATCTGACAACCAAGCTTAAATTCAGAATCCCAGACAGCTATCAGGAAAGGAATCTGATACTCTTTTCTTCAGAAAGACTACCAGGAAATGAATATGTCATCATAGATTAAATTGAGTAGCCCAGAAGGGCTTTGCATTATGAAAATGTTAGTTGTGTAACTTTGTTTTTTATTGTAATGAGCCATTAGTAACTATTTATTTCTTATTTTCAGTAAACTTATGACAAATGCAGATGCAGCCATGACATCAAGCTTTCAACAATTGGGGTACCTAAATTTAAAATACTGTTGCCTGGACACCACATTCTGCTAGCCTCTTGGTTCAATTCACAAGATTTGAAAGACCCTTCACAGACAAAATAAAAATATCAATTTACCTTGCTATGAATAGCACTGAGGTAAGGTTTGTGTCCACAGTTCAGTGTGAGTAACCGCACTGCATCATTTTCTGCCAGGGACTGAAAAAGGATAAATACCAATATTTTTTACAAGACTGCCACTAGCATATAAAAGCTTAGTTATGATGCAAAAGTAAAGTTCTCTCATTATAATGTTGTTCATTAGTAGCTATAAATGTGGATCACATTATAAGAGCAGAAACATAATGTACACTTTATTATGTGAGACATTGTAAACAAATCACATAAAACAGTGAATATAATAAGGCAAAACCACACTATTACTGGTTCAAATCAGGCAATAGCTAAATCAAATGAAAGGTATTTAATAGCAATAATGAAACACCACTTAACCATATTAATAGCATCCATAACCATTATCATAATGAAACACAACTCTTTTAATGGCATCTATAACCATTATCATAATGGAACACAACTCTTTTAATGGCATCCATAACCATTATCATAATGGAACACAACTCTTTTAATGGCATCAAACACCATCATCATAATGGAACACAACTCTTTGAATGGCATCCATAACCATTATCATAATGGAACACAACTCTTTTTGATGGCATCCATAACCATTATCATAATGGAACATAGCTCTTTTTAATGGCATCCATAACCATTATCATAATGGAACACAACTCTTTGAATGGCATCCATAACCATTATCATAATGGAACACAACTCTTTTAATGGCATCAATAACCATTATCATAATGGAACACAACTCTTTGAATGGCATCCATAACCATTATCATAATGGAACACAACTCTTTTAATGGCATCCATAACCATTATCATAATGGAACACAACTCTTTTAATGGCATCCATAACCATTATCATAATGGAACACAACTCTTTTAATGGCATCCATAACCATTATCATAATGGAACACAACTCTTTTAATGGCATCAATAACCATCATCATAATGGAACACAACTCTTTGAATGGCATCCATAACCATTATCATAATGAAACACAACTCTTTGAATGGCATCCATAACCATTATCATAATGGAACACAACTCTTTTAATGGCATCCATAACCATTATCATAATGGAACACAACTCTTTTAATGACATCCATAACCATTATCATAATGGAATACAACTCCTTTAATGGCATCCATAACCATTATCATAATGGAACACAACTTAATTCTTTTAATGGCATCCATAACCTTTTTTTCATCATAATGGAACACAATTTATCTCTTTAATGGCATCCACAACTATTCCACCATCATAATGGAATCCAATTTACCTCTTTTAATGTCATCCATAACCCTCCCCCATTATAACTGAACACAACAAAATCCTTTTAATGCCATATATAACCATTATACAATTATAATGTAACACAATTTAACCCTTTAATGGCATCCATAACCTTTCCCCATTATAACTGAACACAACTAAATCCTTTTAATGACATCCATTACCATTCCACAATCATAATGGATCACAATTTAACCCTCTGAATGTTATCCATAACCATTTTCCCATCATAATGGAACACAATTTAACCCTTTAATGGCATCCATAACCTTCCCCCATTATAACTGATCACAACTAAATCCTTTTAATGCCATACATAACCATTATACAATTATAATGAAACACAACTCAACCCTTTAAATAGTATCCATAACCATTCCACAATTATAATGGAACATAATTTAAAACACAATGACTAATATGAATTTCTATCTAGGAGAAGTAATGATTTAATATTTAATTTATAAACACAATTTAACCCTTAAATGGCATCCATAACCATTCCACTATCGTAAGGGGATTGGTACACTGTGGGGCATTATAGTCAGAGAAAACATTAATTGATTTAAAATATTTCTCATATGAAATAATAGTCATGCTACCAGTAACCATATATACTATATATATATATATATATATATATATATATATATATATATATATATATATATATATATATATATATATATTTTTTTTTTCTTTATAAAAAAAGTAAATAAAATAATTGGATGGAATCAAAATGAATTGTCAAATCCATGAAGAAAACAACATTGCTTCTTTTTAACTTCTGAGTGCTGAAACCATTTCTGATGCTCTGAAGCTATAGGACTCTCAAATTAGTTATTGAAGCAAATCATATTGGATATAAGATTGGCACCATTTCAGTTTAGACAAACTGTAACCATTATAAGATTTTCCATTTACGATGAGTAGCAAAACAAAGATTGTCATAATGACTACAATGTTAGTTATAATTGATTTTAAATTGGCACCCTTTTCATTTAGTAAGAACAATGACATCATAAGAACTGTCCTATTGAAAACCAAATGTTGATATGACTTTCCATCTAGGAGGTGTAGCAATATGATTTCAAAGATGGCCGCTGATGTGTAGCCATATTGAATATCTAATTAGAACAATTTTTATTTAAGCCCAACCAGACAATATAAGAAGTCTTCTAATTACAACCCAATACCAATATGACTTTCCTATCAGAAAGAAAAATAATTCCCAAATTTTCAAAATGGCTGCAGTGGTGAGGATAACTGATTTGAGATCAGCATTATCTTTGTTCATTACCAACTAGGCATCATAGTAAGTCTCACTGAAACCCCTTGCTGACATGACCATACCTTCAGATGGAATAGCAATAGCAAGATTTACAAGATGGCAGCCATAGTGGTGGTCATACTGGATGTCTGAGTGTAGGACCAACTAGACATCACAAAAGGTCTTAAGTCTATATGAATTTCTATTCAGAAGAACAATTCATTCAGGCAGAACAGCAATTATCAATCTTTGTAATCAACCATATTGTATGTCAATATGAATTTCTATTCAAACATTGTAATCAACCATATTGTATGTCAATATGAATTTCTATTCAACCATTGTAATCAACCATATTGTATGTCAATATGAATTTCTATTCAAACATTGTAATCAACCATATTGTATGTCAATATGAATTTCTATTCAACCATTGTAATCAACCATATTGTATGTCAATATGAATTTCTATTCAACCATTGTAATCAACTATATTGTATGACAGATTGAAACTATTTTAATTTAGGACCAACTAGACATCATAATAAGCTTTTTAGTGAATACCCATGTCAGTATGACTTTGTGTTCAGGAGGAGAGGTGATACAAAAATGGCTGCTATAGAGGTCATATTAGATTTTTGATCGGTAGTATTTCAATTTAAGATTTGTTGATGTAGAATGTTCATATTCTAATCAAAATAACTAAGTAAACCCAAAACCATTTTAAGCCCAGTAGTTAAAGTGGTAGACTACTGGACTTGTAATCCCAGAATCCAGGGTTTGATACCTGCCCTGGCCAGCAGAGGTCAGCTGTCTCTGTGTGTATTGGAGAAAAGCACTTATTTCCCATTTTCTTAGCATTATAAAGTCAATGATGTATTAAAGATGTTAAAAAAGCCAATGAAGTATTAAAGGTGTTATAAAAGACAATGATGTATTAAAGGTGTTAAAAATGACAATGATGTATTAAAGGTGTTAAAAAAGACAATGATGTATTAAAGGTGTTAAAAAAGACAATGATGTATTAAAGGTGTTAAAAAAGACAATGATGTATTAAAGGTGTTAAAAAAGACAATGATGTATTAAAGGTGTTAAAAAAGACAATGATGTATTAAAGGTGTTAAAAAAGACATTGATGTATTAAAGGTGCTAAAAAAGCCAATGATGTATTGAAGGTGTTAAAAAAGCTAACAAAAACAAAGAAATAATATGGTCCCTGGGTAGACATATTCCTAATTTCCTTAAGTTTGGTTGTCATACTAACCTGGGCCAGCTTAGAACTGGCATCAGAGAAATTCCAAAGCGTATTGTATGCATAATAGGTAGGAAACCAGACATCGTCATTCTTGAAAATTCCAATTGAGTTCAACGTCTTCAACATCTTCATTGAGGCACCTGAAAAAACAAAACAAACAGGTGAAGTCTCAAACTCATCATGCCTTTTCTTTAGTATACAGTCGGAACTTTAGATGGAAATCTTGGAGATGTATTCTTAACAATCTAAATGGTGCTTTAATCTGTCAAACTTCTGAAACAATTAAAAAAAAATTTTATCTCATAAAAGCAAAAGATTTTAAGAGTCAATTATTAGCACACAGAATGTCACATGTTTGTTGCACTCTCCTAAAATTATGCATTGCTTCATCATATCTATATATTCCTATCTTCTCTGATTCAGTATAATAAACAATTTCTTATCCATTTTTAGGGGCTATATGAAGATTTCTTTACCTGTCACAAGTCATGTTCTACTTGTGGAACATGATTAACCTTGTGATCTTCATATCTCCCTCCTAACAAGTGCAATTTCAATTCCATAACATGTGTGCAAACTGTAAACTTTATACATCAGTGCAAGAGAGTTTTAGTTCATCCAACATGTAATGGGATGGCAGATTTGGGTCTATAAAATAGCACACACCCCGATCAGTTGATGGCAAATCAACTTTTATGGTGATCAATATTGAGTGTAAATTACAAGTAAAATCAGTAATTCCTATTATTATAAAACAAAGGTGAATTAAATAATTTGTTAATTTGGAATGTACAGTTAAATTTTATTTTAATAAATTTGGTGACACAATTAGATAATCTTTAGACAATTTTTCTGTCCATTATAGTTATGTCATACATAGTACATTATGCTTCACTGAAAATAAACTTTTTCATTCTATTACAAATTTTGTAACTAAAATACCCTTGTCATATTATCTATCATCATCACTAGCCAAGGTTCCAATATGTAAAACTTATCTGCACCTTGGTGGCTTGAGTACATATTTTAGTGTTTTCTCCTAGTGACATCTATTAGATTCCATGAGTTGTCTCCCTCAGCATGTAATGCCAACTAACCATTAATGTAAAGCAGTAGTGCATTGTGCATTGGCCAAAAATGGTGGAGGGAATTGATACTTTGAGTTTAACACTGAAAGTATGACTGTGTGCCAGAGAAAAGCCATTACAGGTGTATTTGAGTGAAAGGTATTTGAACAAACATAGAACAACAGTGGAAAATTGCTTTTTTATGAATCCATCAAGCTGTGAGCTTCCTTGTCTTGATCATGTACAGTGTTCTCATTTGAACAACTTAATTTTGATTGCATGTGGTGGCTTACCTCCACATCCAATGAAATTCATAGACCTGAAGTATAGAAATATCTGCTCAATCTGCTAAAAAGTAGATAGGGTTAACATATAATAATCTTGGCTAGTGAAGATGATTTTCTAGGACATCACCCAATATGTAACTTTTGTAACTTCTTCAAAATATTTTGATGCTTAAAAGTTGAGTCAGTTTTGGTGCATGAAAGGAAGCATCAGCTCAATTTAGCATCATACAGCATTTGTGTGTAAGACAGTTGAGAAATAATTGCACATTCTTACTCTCATAATTATATGTTTGTGTTTTCTACTAATATGCAATGCATATTCTATTTTGCATTTTCTATGTGTTGGATGCACATTCTGTGTAGCATCTTTACAACTGGTAATAATTCTATCTGATTTTGACATGTGTCATAATGGAATACTGCATTTTGATACATCAATTTCCATGTGAGTGATGGTATGTTCATATTTTTATTATTAGATGTGTCAATCTTCTACACTGAATCATTCTATCTTTAAATATCCTCTCTGCATTTTGACCATTCATTTGATGATGTGTTAATCACCATAATGGTAAAATTACATAATGTTCTGGAAGGTACAATGTAGCTCAGTAAAAGTTGCATGTACATGTTAGTAAAATGCAGGTTGGAATAATGTAATCAACATCATCTGTTATCTTAATAGAACATTACTGTAGTACCCCATCATGACACCAGATGGCACTGTTACATATCTCACTAAGAAAAAAGCTACTATCCTAGGTACTGTATATGATACATTTTAGACATGAAAGACATATCAGCGACCCTAATTCCACCCACAAGGCCTGGTTAAATTGCCATATCTCACAAAAAATATTTTTTTAAATATTCTTACTTACTGCTGAAATAATGTCAGTCCAACTAAGACTGGCAAAATGTCATATACTACCTTTTAAAACTTATTTATTGTTTATTTATTTCTCCTTATTATCTACCTAATAGAGATAGGAGATTGTTCATAGACATATCTAACCAATAGTGGATAATGATTAGTTATAGATGCATACACCGAAATACAAATAGAGTATTATCTAGAACAGTTTCATGATGTCCTCCCTCTGTCTGTCAGCACTGAGCCATCCAGCATTCTTTATGCAAATATAGCTGTTTTTAAATTACTGGCTTGAAATTTACTAAACTCATTTTACAAAACTGTCAGTATGGCAAATAAATGTAAGAGGGGTAAAGGTATTTCACTTCTACTAATTAATTAATATATATATATATATATATATATATATATATATATATATATATATATATATATATATATATATATATATATATCTTACTTAAATTACAACATTTTTTCACACATTGAAAAGCATAAATGGTTATTTAGAGATAGAAGTTGAGAAAACATGGTATATCAAGAACTTGTTTCTTAACACTGATTCAATATTTATGTGCATTTTAAGAATGCATAAGTGTAGACTTAATAATGACTAATTACTTGCAGAGAGAGAGCGAGACACACACACGCACATACCCAGCCACCCAAAATACTCATCTGTCAATGACACAAGCACATTTTTATCATATATGTGTATAAGATCACTACATAAAGAATTTGTTTGGCTATAACAGTCTTCATTTACAAGAGACTTTAGCAGCTATTTGTAAAAAGAAATGGAATATGGTTATGTTTCCTATTTCAAAATGTGACCAAACAAACATATTTGTTTTCAGATTTATTTTCAGTTATTTGTTTACTTAAAATATCATTGAATACACAGTGTACATGTAATTTTACCTGAAACATCCTCCAAGCTTGTAAAAAGGGATGCAACTTGTGTCTTTATTATTAAAATTATATTATTTAGTACAGTGAATAGTATTATTTAGCATGTTGATTGGTATTATTTAGCATTGTGAAGTGTATTATTTAGTATGGTGAAGGGTATTATTTAGCATGGTGAAGGATTTATTTAATATGTGAATAGTTATTATTTAGCAAGGGAATTGTACTGTTTAGCATAGAGAAGGGTATTATTTAGCATGGAGAATGGTATTATTAAGTATAGAGAATGGTATTATTCTGCATGGAGAATGGTATTATTTAGCATGGTGAATGATACAGTTTAACATGGTGAATGGTAATGTTTAGCTTGGTGAATAGTACTATTTAGCATTGTGAATAGTACAGTTTAGCATGGTGCATGTTACTTTTTAGCATGGTGAATGTTACTATTTAGCATGGTGCTATGGTACTATTTAGCATGGTGAATGGTACTGTTTAGCATGGAGACAGATACTGTTTAGCTTGGTGAATGGTACTATTTAGCATGGTGAATGGTACTGTTTAGCATAGTGAATGATACTATTCAGCATGGTGAATGGTACTATTTAGCATGGTGAATGGTACTGTTAAGCATGGTGAATGATACTATTCAGCATGGTGAATGGTACTATTTAGCATGGTGAATGGTACTGTTTAGCATGGTGAATGATACTGTTCAGCATGGAGAATGGTACTATTTAGCATGGGGAATGGTACAATTCAGCATGGTGAATGGTACTGTTTAGCATAAATGGTACTGTTTAGCATGGTGAATGGTACTGTTTAGCATGGTGAATGGTACTATTCAGCATGGTGATAGGTACTGTTTGGCTTGGTGAATTCTACTATTCAGTATGGTGAATGGTACTGTTTATCATGGTGAAGGGTACTGTTTAGCTTGGTGAATAGTACTATTTAGCATTGTGAATAGTACAGGTCAGTATGGTGAATGGTACTTTTTAGCATGGAGAATGGCACTATATAGCATGGTGAATGGCACTATTTAGCATGGTGAATGGTATTATTTAGCATGGTGAATGGTGTTATTTAGCACAGTGAAGGGTATTTTTCTGCATGGAAAAGGGTATTATATAATACGGAGATAGGTATGATTTAGCATGGTGAATTGTACTTTTTAGCATGGAGAATAGTTTTAAGTATGGAGAATGGTATCATTTAGTATGGTAAATAGGCATTACTTGGAATAAAGAATGGTACTATTTAGTATGGTGAAGAGTACTATTTAGCATGGAGAATGGTATTATTTAGCATGTGAATGGTACTGTTTAGTATGATGAATGGTATTATTTAGAATGGTAATCAGTATTATTTAGCATGGTGAATAGGTATTATTTAGTATGGTGAATGGTATTATTTAGTATGTGAATAGGTATTATTTAGTATGGTGAATGGTGTTATGTATGTGAATAGATATTATTTAGTATGGTGAATGGTACTATTTAGAATGGTGATCTGTATTATTTAGCATGGTGAATGGTGCTGTTTAGTATGATGAATGGTATTATTTAGAATGGTGATCGGTATTATTTAGCATGGTGAATAGGTATTATTTAGTATGGTGAATGGTATTATTTAGTATGTGAATAGGTATTATTTAGTATAGTGAATGGTATTATTTAGCATGGTGAATAGGTATTATTTAGTATGGTGAATGGTATTATATAGTATGTGAATAGGTATTATTTAGTATGGTGAATGGTATTATTTAAAATGGTGATCTGTATTATTTAGCATGGTGAATTGGTATTATTCAGTATGGTGAATGGTATTATTTAGTATGGTGAATGGAATTATTTAGTATGGTGAATAGTATTATTTAGTATGGTGAATGGTATTATTTAGTATGGTGATAGTATGGTGAATAGTATTATTTAGTATGGTGAATGGTATTATTTAGTATGGTGAATAGTATTAATTAGTATGGTAAATAGTATTATTTAGTATGGTGAATAGTATTATTTAGCAAGGTTAATACTTCAAGTGCTATTATAACATGAAGCTGCAAGCAATTCATTGATGAAGCACTGTCATTCACATCCAGCAACTAATCATCTCTTGACTATACTGGCAGAGAAACTGACCCAGATTTGATTAACCAATGATTTGATTGTCCAACAGCAATCAAGCCAAACATATTCCAGCCTAGGCAAACTTGCACACAATTGCCTGTAACATAACTATCTACATCTAGAATATGATCAATTGAGCCTAAATTTAGCATTTTCTTGACAATTTTAAGCCCCAAAATCACACTCAAACTAAGAAACCCATATTACAATATCACAATTGCAGTAAAACTGCATTATTAAAGTTAACATACTGGAGGAAGTATAAAAATGTTGAAAATCCTAAAAATTGTATAGACTGAACTTTATTTTAATCACAACCTTCCAGATTGCCAAAATTTCTTAAGTATGTTTGGTGCTTCCTAAACAAAGTTTGGAAAATACATGGCCTGAAATAGTAATATATTTGAGTATAATAGGAATATACTTGATTATAAGGCCTGAAATAGTAATATATTTGAGTATAATAGGAATATACTTGATTATAGGGCCTGAAATAGTAATATATTTGAGTATAATAGGAATATACTTGATTATAGGGCCTGAAATAGTAATATATTTGAGTATAATAGGAATATACTTGATTATAGGGCCTGAAATAGTAATATATTTGAGTATAATAGGAATATACTTGATTATAGGGCCTGAAATAGTAATATATTTGAGTATAATAGGAATATACTTGATTATAGGGCATGAAATAGTAGTATATTTGAGTATAATAGGAATATACTTGATTATAGGGCATGAAATAGTAATATATTTGAGTATAATAGGAATATACTTGATTATAAGGCCTGAAATAGTAATATATTTGAGTATAATAGGAATATACTTGATTATAAGGCCTGAAATAGTAATATATTTGAGTATAATAGGAATATACTTGATTATAGGGCCTGAAATAGTAATATATTTGAGTATAATATGAATATACTTGATTATAGGGCATGAAATAGTAGTATTCATGAGCACAGGGTCTGGATTAGCAAAAAATTTAAATATTGGTCCTGGAATAGTAATATACTTGAGTAGTCGACCTGAAATAGTAATATACATGAGTATAGAGCCTGAAATAGTAATATAATTGAGTATTATGGCTCAAGATAGTAATTCACTTGAGTAAAAGGCCTGGAATAATAATATACTTGAATACATGCCTTAGACTAGTAAGAGACTTGAGTATTGGGCCTAAAATGGTAACAGACTTGAGTGCTGGGCCTAGACAAGTAGCAGAGTTGAGGACCCTGTCTGAAATAGTAACAGATTTGTGTACTGGACCTGGACTAGTAAAAGAGATAAGTACAGGGCCTGGACTAGTAACAGGCTTGAGTACCCAGCTTGAAATAGTAACAGACTTGAGCATCCAGACTGAAATAGTAACATACTTGAGTACTGGACCTGGAATAGTAATAGCCTTGAGTATATGACTAAAATAGTAACAGACTTAAATACTGGGCCTGAAATAGTAATAGACTTGAGTACCAAGCCTAAAATAGTAATAGACTTGAATAGGGGCCTGGAATAATAATAGACTTGAATACAGGGCCTGGAATAATAATAGACTTGAATACAGGGGCTGAAATAGTAATAGACTTGAGTAACAGAATTGAGTACAGTGCCTGGACTATTAATATATTTAAGTAACAGAACTGAGTACAGGTACTGGGCTATTAACAGACTAAGACAAGGTGACATGCAGTAATGAAACCCTTGACCATAACAGCAGTCCAATTAGCCCTGAGCAAAATGGTTCATGTCAGCTGTAAAAATTGTTTTTATTGTCATAAGTGTACACTATTCTTAAATGGTTATGCATGAAGGCACCAGACAAACATCTTCATCAAAGGATTTACATGAGTTACTCTCTTTACTACTGTGTACACTACTTTTGAGGAGTTTTTCTCCCTGTCTTTGTTAGCTTTTTATCCTACTACTCTCAGAGGCATGAGGTACTCCACAGCTCCACAAAGGTCTCACTGGATAGTTTCTTATTTTGACACCCCCTAATTTTTAAGGTAGAAGGCATGAGCCTGATTATCACAACCCTAGCATTTATAAACTCACACATAAGCTAAATCTGTAATGTGGTTTACATTTACTTTGAGTTAGGCTTGTAAATGGGTTGCCTTGTTGGTGACTGCCTGTCACAGTTAGACTAGCACTGGAGATCAAATGCGTAACTTAGTCTGCAAATGTGCATCCGACTTGGCTTATGTATTTACATGTGTCTGCTTCAGAGGTAAATATCTAAAAATCTACATGGTTGAGGGGTGATGAAAAGTATGTTAATTTGTTATAGTACTAGTGAACTTTCAAGATCAATAAGGTACATACTGACTCTGTGAGCCTGCTTCTCACAGGAACAGGTTGAAAATAGCTCTTTTCTGTCAAAAATGAATGTAAAAAAGAGGGGTTGGTGGTAGTATAGGTTCGTATCAAAACCACCAGTTGCATAAGGAATTAACCTTAATACCTTAGTCAGAATCTTACAAGCATCCTTTAAACAAAAATCATTAGTTAGTTTTTATTTGTATCTTTATTGTAAAATTATGATCATTTTTCTGCAATAGGTCATTGTCAGATGAAAATTTGGCAAAACAACTGTCCGGTGAGACCAAATGATAATATTTTTGTCTTGTTTTCCTTAACAGAGCTTTTAAAATCCAAGGTATAAAACACTGCTTTGCACTTTTCTAGATTTTTCTCAGACTTTCAACTGGGTTGGGAAAGATGGATTACAGAGAAAATTGATTAACACTGTAATAAATAGGAAACTGGTGATAATGACCATGCATATTGAGGTAAAGTCTTGTATCTTCCACAACTGAAAGAAATTAGGCCTATTTATTTGCAATAAAAAAAGCTAGACAGAATCTTTCTCCTGTAATATTTGCCCTGTATCTAAATGTCATTGAGAATCACTTTTGGAGCCTGAAGTGTAATGCATTACAATTGATTTACTGAATGGACAAACAGGAAGATATTTAGAACTACAAGTTTTACTCTGTGCAGACCATACTACCGTATTTTTTCAGATAATCCAAGACAGATGCAAAACAATCTTGATGTAATCATATAATTAATGTAAAAACTATAAACTTTTCATTAATAAAAGCAAAATGATATTTGACTTTTTTGTAAACACAGAAATATATAAAATATGAATTTCAAATTAGGAGAATAAGGACCTGAAATTATCAAAAAATATAAATATTTAGGACTGATCCTAACAAAGAATGGTTGACATTCATTGGAAATTAAGAATCTAATTACTCAAGCCGGGAAAACTACATATCTACGAAAAGAACAGTAATTCTTAATTTGCCTGACGACTGTCAGCTCAATGTTATTGATACAGTTCTTACAAGAACTGGTATTAGATATGATGCAACATATACATCTAGACTTTTAAAAATAACAATTAAAAATCCACCCACATATATGCTTTATGATGAGCTAGGTTGAACCCCTCCACATTTAAAAAACAAAAAGGAAAATGGTAGGCTATTCATTAAAATTCATGGTAAACCTATCCAATGTATCTGACAGTCATGACAGAAGTATATGGCTGCAGAGCATTGATAACATCTTACCAGAAACCAGGTTTCAATTTAATTGGTTTTAATCAAAATATTCCAATTGAATCCTGGTTTGAAGTAATCTTTGAGGAAATTCTTCATGATGAGTATATACAGACATGGAATGCATCCATTATTAAATTGATAAAAAACTGACACAAACTTGACAAAAAACTGACACATTGAATTTTTAGAAGACTAATGAAAAACATACAATGCAAAGATAAATACATTTTATATATCTAACCATTGTTTACCTACAGAGAATGGAAGAGGAGAAAATCGGCCAAGAGATAGACTATAAACTTTGCATACAAAATTATTGATGATGAATCTCATCATCTCCTTCAATGTAATTATATCAGAGAACAAAGAAAGCAACTACTAACAAAACACATCTGTGCTATACAAAACATACCAAAATTAAATGAACTACTGAATTCTGAACAAGCAGTTGTTTGAAGAAAATTTTCTAAAATGACTGATATTATGTAATCAAACTTTTTTAAATTTCTATTCATCTGTACTCAATGTACATTTTTCCATTTTTTTCTTTCAGGATGAGATATGTATCTTAGGTATATCATTGTAAAGTAACATGCTTTTTACAGAAAAATTTGTGTTCCATTTATTGTAATTTGTATCACATCTTTCTAATTATGTAAAAATCCATCTATTTAAAGTTTTTACTGTGTGAAATAAATGATATCATCCATGGCTGATGCACATGCCAGCACCTCATCTGTTGCACATTGAATGTAATAAAGAATCTGTTAAAGGCAAAAAACAACACCAACATACCTGCATAGCCTTCCTTGGCCAATGCATCTCCAATGGTCTCCCGGAGAGACGTATAATCCCAGTACATGTCTCCCAACATTTTCTGAACTCTCATGCCATCTCCTCTGTGGTATTCCTCCATCCGCTGTAGGTAAGCAACTAACTCCTGCACCTTTGGCAGTAATGTTTCTTCTGGGAGATCCTTCAGACGTTCAAATTTCAGGTCACCATCCTCAATTTTACCATTGATCTGACCGGT
Organism: Potamilus streckersoni; assembly: GCA_016746295.1. Taxonomy (NCBI): domain Eukaryota; kingdom Metazoa; phylum Mollusca; class Bivalvia; order Unionida; family Unionidae; genus Potamilus; species Potamilus streckersoni. The sequence continues at coordinate 935,266 of JAEAOA010001516.1, forward strand.
GGCAATGTAATCATGCTTGTTGAGGGACTGGGTGCTCATAGTGCGATTCTGTTGAGCTGTGTGTGGAAGTGGTGATGTATTTGGAGCTTTGTTGCTTGTGGAGGCCTCTGAAAGGTGACCTGAAATCTGGGACTGTGGACGAGATGATGAAGTATTTTCCATCCTGTCTATGGTCCCCCTGTATGAGTCTTGCAGACTCAATGGACCATCTGAATAAAAAGAATTTAAAAAATAAATGTATTGGTATTCTGGTTAAATACAGGAGGGATGCAGACTGGGTAGGGATGGAGACCGCAGCTGAATACTTTTGTCTCATCAATTTATCAGAGCCACAGTGGTTTTGTGTTCGACATGCCTGACTTACCATAAGGGTGTGCATTTAATTCCTGCCTAAAATAGGCTAAGCTGGGAACCATGATGTGTCCATAGGCAAGCCACTAAAATCATGTATACATTTTTTCAACAACATAAACAGTATAATCATAACTTCAGCTCATTTAGGGGATAATAGGAATTGAAATAAATATTAAAATATTCTTCAAAACTAAGAAAAAGACAAACTTTACATCAATAATTAGATATACATACAGTAAATATCTTTTTCAATAATACAAGTTGGATTTTCTGAAACAGTATATAAAGAGAAAAATCAGATTATGATTTTCCACAATAGAAAGTGTCAATCATTCCACATACCAGTAAATAAAAGTACATGCCAAATAAAAGAACAAATTTTTTCATCACTTTTTTTGTTTCCATATCTTGAAAAAAAATGACTTCATGGAAAACTTTTTAAAATTATTCAGCATATTATGCAAAATATTTTTTCTGGAAAAAAATTAATCCATAATTAGGCAACATAATCTCTATGCCGATGATCTTTCTTATATTGCAGACACTAATAAATCCTCTCAAAAGGAAATTAAAGTCCTAGAGGAACTGTATTATACAATGTTGCATATATAGTGATGTATGTATGTATATGTATATATATATATATATATATATATATATATATATATATATATATATATATATATATATATATATATAAGGGGCCCCGTGTGGCCGAGTGGTCTAAAGCACTGTGGGTTCAAGTCTAGGATTCAGCGAATGTGGATATGTGAGAAAGCTTGCCAGTAGCTTCTCGTGGGTCGGTGGTTCTTTCCGGTGATTTCCCGGTTTCTTCCTCCACCATTAATACTGGACACCATGAATATATATATATATATATATATATATATATATATATATATATATATATATATATATATATATATATATATATATATATATATATATATATATATATACCTAACAAAGATTTTAAGAATGGTTTAGCATTAATTAATGGCAGTCTGAGAGAACTAGGTTCATTTCCTTGAGAAATCTAGTTCTAATGTGATAGTTTGAGAGAACTCTAGCAATTAAGGAATAATCGGCAGTTTAAGATAAATGGGTGCATCCACTCTAGACCTCTAATATTAAATTGTCAGTTTGAGAGAATCAGGGGGATTCCTTTGAGACATATAGTGCTTATAGGTTAATGCATTTGTATGGGAAAATATGTATAAGTTTTTTGGATGAAAATACTGCACAACCATGGGAGAGCAATATATCCATCCGACAAAATGAGTTCATATTTTCCCATACAAATGTAGTAACCTTTTTATTATATGCTCATTTTCTTATTCTACCAAAGGTTTAATTATATCAACAAAAGCACACTACAAGAACTGAATGCATGCCATATTCCAAACTAAATACATTAGGCGCAGATTCATCATTACACAACAGTATTATTGATGCACACATAACTCCGCCAAGGTACATTTGAACTTAGTCGTATGCTAGACATAACTTTCAAAAGAAAATGGCATTTTGGTCTACTTAAAATTGAAATTTGGAGTCATATAGTGAATGAATGTGCATTGCAACAACTTTTCCATTTGATCTGGAATGAATAGATTTTGGTATATTTTTCAATTCTACAAAATTTCATGATTATGGACTGGATGTGTCTGTGCCAATTCTATATGAAATACATCAGACTGAAGCATGTTTAAGACATCTACAAGTGTTTCTGGTCTGTCATTGAATGTTTAAAATCATAATGTGGGAGAAATATGAAGTTTTTCAAAGCAATTATCAAAAAGATGCTATAGAATATAATATTTATTTCATTTTGAGTGCAGTAAAAAGGATGTAATTGCACTTGAAATATATTCGAAATTACAGTATAATTTCAAAATGTTTAATCAAGCTTGAGAACCCATGACATGGCTCATGTAATTTGGATTTGCAGAACTAAGAAAGTACATTTTGAGGAAATTCGAGAAGTAAAACTAAGTATATTTTTTCCATTCGTATTACCAGGTAAGGAAGACAGTTTATGTCTTGTCATTTGCATGTTATTTATAAGGACTCTGTCTGGCATTTATAGCTAGCCTACAACCAAAACATGGTATCAAAAAAGTTAACATGGAATGTACTAAAACAGCTGGTATGTGGCAGTCCACAAAACATCTGCTTTAGTTCATTCAGAAATAAATTTAATTAACCAAATGTAAAGCATCTACTACCAGACTCTATATGATTTGTTTATAAAGTAGTTTATAATACACTATTTGGACACATGTGAGTCCAATATGAAGTTGCATGAGTCCAGTATCATAAAATATTGCATGATTCTGACAATGTAAAGTTAACAGAGAAAAAAATGAGCATATAATAATAAGTTTATAGTCAATGAGGACTAAGTGTATTCCTCTAGAAATCATGTTCTAATTTGACAGTATGAAAGAAATGGGTACATTCTCTCAAGATATGTATATATTATTTGACAAACTGAAGTATTTCTTTCACTCATGTATTAACATGTATATATCCTGATGAAAGTCTTAACACTACAATATCCCAAAAGAGTAAATCTGATGAAAATGTACTAAAATATCTTGGCTACAACCATGTATGGAAAAATAAAATCATTCATGTCACTATCTGTTATTAACACTAAAAATTGCAATCTGGAATTAAACTAAGTTAGTTGGCTAAAGAAAGATATTACTCATCAAAGGAATAGAACCACATCATGAGGAAAATGGTTAAGCTGCCTACAGCCTACTGTACTGAGGAACATGGTTAAAACTGCCTATAGCCTTCTGTACTGAGGAACATTGTTAAAACTGTCTACAGCCTGCTGTACTGAGGAACACAGTTAAGCTGCCTACAGCCTATTGTATATAAGAAAATGGTTAAGCTGCTTACAGCCTACAGTTTAGAGGAACATGGTTAAGCTACCTACAGCCTACTTTATTGACCAACATGGTTAAGCTGCCTACAGCCTACTTTACTGAGGAACATGGTTAAGCTGCCTACAGGCTATTGTACATAAGAACATGGTTAAACTGCTTACAGCCTATAGTTTAGAGGAACATTGTTAAGCTGCCTATGGCCTACTGTGTTGAGAAACATGGTTAAGCATACAGTCTACTGTAATAAGAACATGGTTAAGCTGTTTACAGCCTACCATATAAAGGAAGATGGTTAAGCTGCATACTGCCTACTGTATAGAAGAACATGGTTAAGTCGCCTATACCCTGCTGTACAGAGAAACATTGTTAAGCTGCCTACAACTTACCATATATATATATATATATATATATATATATATATATATATATATATATATATATATATATATATATATATATATATATATATATATATATATATATATATATATATATACAGTATAATGGATAATAATCATTAAAAAGAACAGAACTACATCATCAGGAACATGGTTAAGCTACATACAGTTTCAGTGACTCCAGCTGTTTTACGTTCAGGTAAGTTTCTCTTACACTGTGAACCCAGAATCATGCAACCTTTGTATGTAGGTGCTTTTTGGTAACTCGTTAATTTCCCTAAATAATGCAAGGAGAGAAATGTATTTATCTTGTACAATATGTGGATCTTTTGGCTATGTGTATATGTAATTATACTTTATGGCAAATCAGCACAACAGTGGTCTCGGTACCAACCAATGGTAAAGCTAGAAAAATGCAAACCTCAACTGCATAAACATTTAGGAATATAAACTTTTGCAAATAAACAAGCTTAAATATAAAACTCAAAGATGTTAAAATTCTGTATAACGTCTCTAAAAATGATAAAGGTAACAAATGTAAAATCCTGCTTTTGGAAGTTTACATGTCACGAAAAGTAATGATATGTATAAAATAATATTCCATCCTCATCTGATGAGACTGCAGCCAATGTGTGAGTAGACATCAGCAGACTGTAGTAATGGCTCAAGAACTGAATTTTGCTTACATTTAATCTTAGAATTGAAATAATGACTTCAAATGAGGTATTTGTTTTCAACTCTACATAAAATTGCAACTTTAAAAACATGTATATTTCTAATAAAATAGAGGCCATTTTCAAATATATTTCTTAAGTACAGATGACAACATCCCATTCCCTCTGATTAATAGTCCCTGTGATAGAGATGCCAAACTTAACATATTTAACATAAAATGGCACATTCTTTTATAAATGAATACCTTTCTTTTTAGTCAAACTGCAAGTGCTTGATTCCAGTATACTCTATTGTAGGAGGGGGACAGCTGTTAAATCTGTCTAGAACATAAAGATTTATTTTAAATGTGCAACCATGCAAGCATGTTGTTCTATTACCAGTTCACTTTGTATCTTTAATTAGTCATAACAAATGGATCTTACATATGTTGTAGTTGGCATAACCATATTAGGAGATAGAATTTACCTTAAAAGAAGAGAGCTCCCCAAAAGAATGGGATATAACCCTTATAGCAATATAAATATATAACGAGAGGCATTATTTATGACATCACTGGTTGAACTCATTAACTTTAGATTTCGTTTAATAAAATTCACCCAAATAAAAAATTTTAAGCACACTGTGGATAATACACAGACTACAGTATTTTAAAGATTTTAATAAATATGTCATCTTATTTAAACTAGGAAAATATTGTGACTCACCATATTTCACAGTTTCATCTATTGAATCCCAGTGAGAAAGAACTAGGGATACTCTGTCCAATGTGCCACGTGTTCTATTTTTATTTCCCGTTGCTATATTTTTTCCCAAGGATTGCTTGCATGAAGAACCCTTTTTTGGAAATACATCATTTTTGTTTAACGTCATAGTTTCTACCTCATTTGAAGTTGAGGAGGATGGTGATATTACTGTTGTCATGGTAAGAGAAAAATAAGATTCCTTTCTGGATAGGATTATAAGTGTGCAGCCCATTCAGGAAACAACACAGAAATTTTCTGGTCAATTGTAAAAATATGCATGTATATATTTATATATATGTAGTACTTATATGCTAAGGTATCAAGCCAGGCTAGCTACATTCTTAACCCATTTACAAAGAAATCCAAATTCTACAGAAATGCATATAAGTTCTGATGTTCTTCAGATTAACTTTAACACAAATGTTTTAGAATATATTCATATTGTACTCAGAACTTCAATTTAACCTTGATATCAGGTCTGCAAAATTTATTTACAGTTTCAAGCAGTATTAGACTCGACTGAAACTTATGTTTCTGCCTTAGTTTTCTAGCACTGGTTAAAAAATTTAACTATAAACTGCATTTCTTACACTGTCACTAGATATATCAATGAAATCATGTCTGTCCATAGAAATTGATTGTGGTCAACAAAATGTATGTAATTTAATTATCTTCTTTTCATAATACGAAATTCCTGCTATGACTGATTCCTGCCTTTATAGATTCCTTTTTTGTCCATTCTTGTTGTGACAGATTCCTGCTTTGACAGATTCTTGTTTAACAGATTCTTGATAAGACTGTCTCAAATTGTTGCTGTAGCAGAGTCTTGCTGTGACAGATTCCTGATATGACAGATATTTTATGACAGATTCCTGATATGACAGATATTTTATATGACAGCCTCTTTAATTTCGATATGTATAGTTATCATGACACAATTATCACAAAAGTTATGAAAGCTCCACTCTCAAATAAAACAGATGAAAAGATCAAAAATGTGTCTGTAATCCTAAAAGAATTTCCAACCAAAATGCAAGTTTATCTCTGTATTGTCCTTTTTATGCAAACAATCCATGTTAAACATATGAAGTTAAGCCATTTCTGTCCCCAAATTTGCTTCTCTTCTATTTGTGGTGATTACATGCCATAGAAATCTACCTAATCCTTTGTTACTCTACAATTCAAGAAAGGGAAAGATGATGGAATCCATGGCAGGGTCACATTTACATATATTGAGCATTTATATCTCATAGAATCCCAATTCCTTCAATATTCCCCATTATATGTATTCAATTTGACAGTTCACCCTGGAGAATTATCACCAAGAATTATTTTACACTCTGCAGGGCATCAAGCAATGTCTTGTAATGATAAGCTGACTACAGAATTATAGCTTGCTTATGAATACAACAACATTATGAACTTACAACAGTTCTAAGAACGTTGAAGAAATTCTTTGAATTCTTTGATGCAAAACCAGGGTTCCACAAAAATGAGAGATCTATATAGCTAGCAAAGTTAACAGCCACTGTAAATCACACTATCTTTGAAAATGTCCTTGTTGAAAAGATCCACATAAAATTCTTGGATTGAATCCAAAGTCTGAAGACAAAAAAAAGGGTAATAGTTGTTGAGGTTCTCTCTTGATGTGCATAACAATGTATACAGTCCACCACTGAGGATAATAACATTAGACATTGGAACAACTTTCAGGAAAGGTTCAAAATGCATTTTACACCCTGCACTGGAGACAGCATGTTTTTGAATATTGAATTTGGACAATATAATTGCTATTGAATTAATGTGCTTAGCTACCAGATTTCCCCCAAATTCACCAATTTGTACTGGCAACTTAACATTACACAATAGTCTTAAAAAGCCTGAAAAATAATTATTGGCATTTGAGATAACTGATAAGAGATTTTGGTCCAGCTAAATTGGATGAAGCTAGCTATCTCTGTACACTGAAGTAAATGCAGACATCCAGAATGAAAAACAATTCTCCAACAATATAAAATTACAATCATATTTCAAATAAAAACTTCAAAATAATGGAATAACAAGCAGTCAATCTGATTCCAGAAAGAATGGCATCTTAACAATCCATCCAAACTTAAGATATGGCATTTGGGAATCCATTATATTCTGATATATTGTGGAGATTTCTACCCCAAAATGATGCACAATATGGAATGATAGCCAGTCTGATTCCAAAGTTGATAATTAACATGACAGCATTACATTTTGGGAATCAAGCTGACTTAAAGGATATCCTGGAGCTGTGCTGAGCATCAGAGAATGGCTTTAATGCTGAAACAGTATGCATTATGAATATATTGTATCCATGACAACATATAATTCATATGTAATATAAAGTTATTTCATATGCCATGTGTTCTCTGTTTGAATGTCACTGCTGATTTATTTGCCATTCACCTGATGATGTTCTTTTGGGGATAATCTTCTGGGACACAGCAGACGATTTGAAAGCAAATTGTTTGAATAAATAGTTAAATTGGTTGATTCATATTTCCCTTTAGAGTATATGGTTACCAGACTAAAAAGAATTCTACCTTTAGAATGAGGATTTAATACAGACTTTGGCATGGTGTAAGAAGACTGTATGTATGTAGTAGTGTTTTATGGCACCTCAACACAGCACTGTAAATGTTTCAAATATGTAACAATGAATTGCACAAATCTTAAGGATGATAAAGCTTTCCAAATAAATGTCAAAATGAAGTACAAGATAAAATACAAATCTTACAAATTTTAGCTGTGTCTGAAAAAAGATAAAAGTAACATATGTAAAATCTTTAAAATATTACGGTCAATTATTTTTACATAAGCCACATGCACTCTACAGTTTTTCATGCATTTGACATCAGAATGCTTCTGTCTTAAAGAGTGCAAGTAGACATGATCAACAACAATACATTCCACTGTCAGTGGATACTGGCAGGTTATGTACTCTGGTCAAGTTTTACTCATCAAAAGTTATGCACAAGTCTTTTAAAATGTGTCCATTATAGAATTGTTCTTTGCAAGAGATATCCCTGCCAATAGTAGGTTTCATGAGTCTTAAGTTTCTTTGTGGCATTTTCATTCCACTTAATGATTTTTCCAGGTTTGACACATATGCTTTGTTATTATAAGCTCATTTTTGTTTCCCTCAAATTTACATTGTCAAAATCATGCAGTAGTTTATGATACTGAGCACCTTTATAATGCACACACATGCATGATATACACGCCTAATGATAGTATAGTTTATTAGGAACTCCTTTGTAGACAAACCACAGCATGTAGTGGAGGCTTTAGGTTTTTGTTGATTTATTTGTTGTGAATTAATCAAAGCAGATGTTTTGTCCATTGAAAGTGCAGATGATAAAGTTACTGATGTGGATGAGTTCACTTTGAGAACTGAAACTTTCAAACAAGCAAACAAATGAACATAATCTTTGCAATATCAACAACAAACATGAGAGACAGTAATTGAAAATACTATTCTGACCATTGAAACAGTTATTTAGGAGAATATTCATATTTTACCACAAATAAGTTTCTGACAGATGCTCTCTAGGATCTAAACAAATATAGCATGGAAAAGCATGTTGAGGCCAAATGCCAGTGTTTCGTTTTACTCTCACTTGTGCTTCAGAGACCCTCTAATTTTTAATTTGACCCCCAGTTTTGATACCAAAGTTTGCTTTTTACTTAGTCTGACATCTAGTTCTGACACATAAGGGATACACTGCTAAGGGCTATTGTATATCAATCAGAGGCATACCATTTAACAAGTCTGTCAAAATACTAGACATGATACAAAAAAGGTCATAGCTGGGGTCCATTCAACAGATGCAAGTGACAGGGCATAAGCATGTTTTATTGAGCTGGTAATAATAAATAAAAAATTGTCCACATATTTATCAACATAGAAACAAAATCCATGTGAATTCATTCACAATATGACTCTATATTCTAATTTTAAGTCAACCAAACTGACAATTCTTTTTGAAACTGATGTACAGTGGGTTAAAAGGTCAGTGGGTGGAGCTAGGTGTGCATGAATACTAATATTGTGTATTGATGAATCTACAGTTGTGAATTAATATTGGAATAAAGCATCAATTACACTTTTTCTTATAATGTCTTTTATTATTAAGCCTTAAGTAGTGTTAAATATATGTAAATTAATTGTGTTAATTTTAATTTATTTTTTTTATTTCATTACATATTATAGTAATGATAACTTTTATTAACTGGATTTGACATTATGTTTTGGAAAATTCAGTTAAGTTCTAGTAAAAAAAAACTATTGTTACATTGTATTTGTATCTGACCAAGTTCCTGACCTTGGTACAGAATTGGTAAACAAAAAGTGAAAATCGTTGGTCATAATCAAGGTCATATTTTGCTTGTGTGTCTGCTCTGTTGTAAACATCTTTTTTATTATTGAATCTTATAGTAAGATTAATTCAGTACAATCAAACCTGTAAATATCCTATGTGCTAATTGGGTGACATTCTAGTTTTGTATTTAGCATTAGGTTACAATTTTAAAGAAAAAGAATTTCCCTGGGTTTTCTTGCAAATTATATTGGCTATTTAAAAAAGACTGTATATCAAAAGTACTGTTCAAAGAACCTTTCCCCTTTTTTTGGGGTAATGATTGATGGGTGTAATATGGGTTAGTTAGTATACAGCTTGGCTTTACTCCAGATGTGCACCTTTCAAAAAAGTGCTAGCTTCACATTTTCAATTCCCAAACTTCAGAGGTAAATTGTAAAAATAGAGCCCATATCTTTTTTTTTAGATTTAATATATTTGGTAATTCGTTAATTGCACTTTCAGAAGCTGGTATTGTCTAGTCTGTCAAAATTCATTTTCCCTATTTTAATAGCTTCCAAGGATAGTGTACTTTAGACAAATTCAGGTTGATTTTTTGGAGCACCAGGGAGCAGTCATTTTAGTTAGCAGTGTCCTAAGATGATTTATAATATCCAAAAGTACAATATCCAAAGAAATGTCAGCCACATTACATGAAAGTAGCATAGAGGTATGCAAACATTCTCTCCATTGTGCATGTTTAAAATGCAGACAACTTCACCTTACATACATCACTCTCTCAAAAGTACATAATAACTGGTGAGCACCACCTTAAAGAGTATATAGGTTTTATTATTGTATAATTTTACAATATTCTAAACATCACTGATCACAGGTATCTTGTATACAAAAATAATGAGACATGTCTACTACTACAGAATACAGATAGCATAGTTAAGAATGAAAATATGACATATAACAGTAATTTGTTTTACTAATCTATGATCCAAGAAATTAAATGAATATCAAATCAGATAGAGATCAAGATACAATTCTTACAATTAGATATTTATGTTGTCAGTGAAAACACAAACTTTCTTATTACTTCTTTACAACTGAATATGTTTAAATTTACAAATACAATAGAGGGACTTATCTCTTAAAGAAGGCTTAATAGAAAGCTTTTATAACCAATAACCAATGTTCTTTTTCTAACTGTTGCTAAAATTTGTCCACAGATGAGTGCAACACATTGGACAGCAATAACATTTGAATAATCTAATTTTAATCCTGGTAGTACTCTGTTGTTTTGCTTGACCTTGAGACCAGTGCTGATTTGTTTCTAACTGCACTCTCTGTGCATGCTGAATTGTCTGAGAACTAATTGGACTTTTTAGGCCAAATCCATGTAACAGATTCAGAACTATTATTTATAAACAGAGTGCAGTGAAATTGTACTAAATAATACATATAAGCATGCAGACTTCTAAAAATGTCTGTGAAATTGATGTGTTCATGATTACCATAGCAACCAAATAGAAATAAGGGTGGAACAGTAATTTTTTGACCCACAAAATAAAATATAGTACATACTTTTCCATTAAATATAGTAATTCAGAAAGTGTTCATGGACAGTTAATGTTTTTTCTACATATCACATATCCTCAGTTAATTATTTTTAGGTCTATGCTAAATAATTAAAATTTTACTTTTAAACATGTCTCTACATTTCAGTATGTTACAGTACTTAGATGATGCAATATTTATGTAGTAATTATTCACAAATTTTCTCCATTTAAAATATAATTCTATTCACTGATAGTTCATTGATAATGAACCAATACTAATCAAACTAAAAATGATACATAATTATAGATTTACTTTAGTTGTCATAGCAACCAAAAAGTAATGTTGGTGTTTGAAAGGCTTAAAAGACTTTTGAAAATTATATTGTTGCCAGAATTTTTTTAGAGCATTCACTGTTCAAAGAACTCAATGTTATCAATATTTTTCATTATGAAAGTAAAATAATAATTGACATAATGTAGAACAATTGTATTGGTCATGTTTTTGGGTGAAGAGAATACTATTTATGTAATGAAATCAAACTAATGGAAAACCATTTTTTTATTTGAAAACTGTTGAAGACTAATTTGTAAATTTGCATATATGCATAAGTACAAAAAAACTGCAATATTTCATTGTGTCTTCATCTAAATTTTAACATGTGACCCAAATAATTGTCAACATAAATAAGAGCATGTCCATTAAGATGTGGGGAGGAAATGGAAATCTGAATGAAGTTGACTCAAAGACCATTCATACAGATTTTAGTGTATTATGGATGATTACAGATTATATCATTCTCAATTGCACAATGTTCACATATCTTAAATAATTTTCTTAAATATGTGTAATAGGGCTTATCATTGACATGTCATTAGCAAAACTAAAATTGTTACAAAATAATGCATTTGGTGTCAAATGCATCCCCACATGACAGTGACCCAACTTATGACTTAACTAGACTAGGTATTATATCAAAAAACAAAGGTGAAAAAACAACTCCAAAACTGACCCCATTAGTTTCAGCACAGGAGCTGGATATTATATCCCCAAATGCACAAAGTAAACTACACTCACATTGGAACAAAGGTCAAAAGGTCAGTCCATTTTTTCTGCCTCTACTGCCCTCCTCTTATTAGAAAACACAAGCTTACTGAATCTCTTTCTTTGGAGCAGTTTCCAAATCTCCTGGAGTATGGAAATTTGATAGATGGCAACCTGATTATTCTTGGAGATTTCAACTTTCACTTTGACTGTCCTGGAAACCCATACACATCAAAACTCATAGATTCCATTCACACTGTCAACCTCAAATGATCAGTTAGCCAAAGCAGCCATACATATAGTTACATTTTAGACTGGATTCTTTACAGATGTAATGATAACATTCCTCCATCCTCATGGGTGTCCCAAAAACATGATTCAGATCATCTCTGCATTATATACTATCTTGAAGTATCAGTCCCTAACCCTCCACCTATATTTGCTACATAGAGAAACCTCCATATGACAAACAGAACCCAACTAAAGCATAACATCCAAGCAAACCTTGTTTACCTCCTACAGCAGAACAACTTGATAACTGCCTGTCCCAGCAACCAAGTGCAGTGTAGCAATTCTGAAGTGTTCTATATGGTGTAGCAGTCTTAGAGACCAGTTTTTCACTGCTAAAAGATATAGTTGTAAAGCTAAGAGGCTTTAGCTTTCCACCAATCACTATTTGTAAGCAAATCTATCAAGCCGCCAAGAAGAATGTCACAATCATGCAGCAAAATCAACCCACTACAGTACCAAGATCACAGAAAGTTCCAGCTGCAAAGAGCTATTCAAGATTACTAACAAGCTAATGTCAATGAACACATGTACACCACTTCCAACTACTGTCTCTCCAGTCAACCTTCTGGACCTGTTTTCAATTTTTTTCCATGACAAAGTACAAACAATTAGAGATAAACTTGACAACACAATTTTAATTGACACGTCACCATACAATTGTAATACAGACTTTCAGCAGCATTTGAACCTGTCTCAATTGATTTAGTATGTACAATCATGGTGAAGAGTTGAATTTGATCCAATTCAGATATCACTGCTGCTTGGGTACTTAGATCCATTATTGCCTTTGCAAACTGATATTATTAATACCTCTCTCTCATCCATGGAATTCCCATCATTATTCAAAAGTGCCATTGTAAAGCCTCTGCTGTAGGGACCAACACTCAACTGTAACAATCTAAAGAACTACTGCCCAGTTTCTAATCTCCCTTTCATGCATGTAAAAAAATCTTAGAAAGAGTTGTTCTATCCCAAATTGTATCTCATCTGAATTCAAACAGTCCTTTTAGCAATGTACAGTCTGCATATTGCCCTTGCCACAGTACTGAAATTTCTCTTCTGAAAGTAGTTAATGACCTTCTATCTGCTCAGGATAGCAGAAAGACTACAGTCCTCACACTCTTTGACTTGTCTGCAGCATTAGACCATGATATATTACTTCACCATCTCCAGCATGTATTTAGCATTCATGACACTCAGCTACTCTAAAGTGTCATAGATCACTGTCCACTGTCTCACTGATTGAATGCTGATGACAACCAAATATACAAATCTAGCCACCCAACAGAAGTTGAAGCTACCATCCAAGGCATTGAGAGGTGCATTTCTGATGTGAAATCATGGATGACATGTAACAAGCTGTGGATGAATAATGAGAAAACTGAAGCCATTGTGATTACAAAACAAAGACTTTCTCATTCACATCCTTTACCTCTGACAATATATTTTTAAAGAGTGTCCAATCACTGATTCTATTAAATGCTTTAACTGTGTCTAAAAACCAAGCAAACAAGTCTATTAAATGCATTAACTGTGTCTATAAAACAAAAAACCATGCCCATTAAATGCTTTAATTATGTCTAAAATACAAGCAAACATGCCCATTAAATGCCTTAACCATGTCTATAAAGTAAAAAACCATGCCCATTAAATGCCTTAACCATGTCTATAAAGCAAGAAACCATGCCCATTAAATGCCTTAACTGTGTCTATAAAACAAGAAACCATGCCCATTAAATACCTTAACCATGTCTATAAAACAAAAAACCATGCCCAATAAATGCTTTAAATATGTCTAAAATACAAGTAAACATGCCCATTAAATGCCTAAGCTGTGTCTATAAAACAAGAAACCATGCCCATTAAATACCTTAACCATGTCTATAAAACAAGAAACCATGCCCATTATATGCCTTAACTGTTTCTATAAAACAAGAAACCATGCCCATTAAATACCTTAACTGTGTCTATAAAACAAAAAAAACCATGCCCATTAAATGCCTTAACTGTAACTATAAACAAGAAACCATTCCTATTAAATGCTTTAACTACGTCTAAAACACAAGCAAATGAGCCCATTAAATTCCTTAACTCATGGTGTCTAAAAATGACAAGTAAACATAGGGTTAATAAGCTCTACATATTTCCTTAAAGGTACTGAGGCACAAGTTTGTTGAGTTTTGTTTTTTTGATACCTAACTCAGTATATTATTGTAGTACAATAAATTTAAATATTTTCAAAATAATTATTTCAAAGTAATAGGTTTATATTATTTTTGTCTGCCAAGTTACCAATTTGACTTTCAGTACTGTGATAATTATAATTTTTGTTAAATCACCTGAAACAAAGTTAAGTACAAACCTACAAATAAATACAATAATAAAAAGAACATGAACTGAACTAACTGAAAATTTAAAATGTTCTAATTATAAAAAGACTCTTATCCTGGACATTTCTCTCCTTTTGTTTGGCTATGACATGTTGGATCTCCAATAATGAGATTAGTTTATAAAGACCAGAAGGGGCCATGATTGCTGAAAGTACATATAAATACTCTTTATCTGGATTGTTTTTAACACTATTGAGTAGGGCTTCTCACATGGTACATATGCTACTCTTCCCATGGTTTCTATCAATGCAAGCTGATACCATACAGCCTCCAGAATTCATGTTGGTCTAAATTTTTAAATTGATTTGCAAGTGTACTCCATGTTTTCATTCTTTCATCTTAACATGATACTTAACATCAGCTCTAGTTTGACACATTTGGCTACTTATGAGTCGCACTGATTTGTTGATATTTGCGTATTTTGTAAATCTTCAGGTGACAATTGTGATATTTACCACATTTCATGAAAATCCATCAAAAACTGGACAAATTGTTGCATGCACAAGAATCCATCTTAGAATGCATCAAGTTTAATCTGTCTTAGAATGCATAAAGTTCCAATCTGTCTTAGAATGCATCAAGTTCCAATCTGTCTTAGAATGCATCAAGTTCAATCAGTCTTAGAATGCATCAAGTTCAAATATGTCTTAGAATGCATCAAGTTCAAATCTGTCTTAGAATGCATCTGGTTCCAATCTGTCTTAAAATGCATCATGTTCCAATCTGTCTTAGAATGCATCAAGTTCAAATCTGTCTTAGAATGGATCATGTTCAAATATGTCTTAGAATGCATCTGGTACCAATCTGTCTTAGAATGCATCTGGTTCCAATCTGTTTTATGGCAATCCACTGAAATTTGTTATTACTTGTTTTCAGAACCTATTGTCATAAACTACATTCAGCTGCAAGTGAAAAAGGGGCAATAACTCTTATAAAAATGCAGGAATATAGTGATTTGACTATATATAAATCTTCAAGTGATGACCATGACATTCAAAGTTTCATAGAAATCCATCAAAAATTGTGGGTATAGTTAGGTTAATGAGATTTTCATACACTGCATTAAGCTATATGTAAAAGAGGGCAGTAACTCAAACAAAAAGCGTAGGTGATTTTTTTGCATGAGAATCTTCATGTTATAACCACAATATCAATCTACTTTCATGGCAATCCTTCAAAAACTGCAGGACCGGCTACATTAACAATGTTGTATCATACACTTCCAACAATAAAAAAGGGCAATAACTCTTACAAAAATTACATAGTGATTCATCAATATGTGCAAGAGGCCCCAAGTGACCATTATGAATCACTACCATCTTCTCTGCCTGAGTTCAAGTCAAGACTCAGCTGACATGGGTAAGTGAGAAAGCCTGCCAGTAGCTTCTCATGGATTGGTGGTTCTTCCTGGGGTTTTCCAGAGTTCTTCCTCCACCATTAATACTGACTGCCATGTATAGCCTATCTTTTGTGCTGAAAAATGGCTTTAAACCCTATAACAACAACAACAATATCAATATGTCCAATCCATCAAAAAGACAGGAGTAGTTAAGCAAACAAGATTTTGCACCAGGTGGAAGGATGATCCCATTGATGGATAAATGAATGAATTATTGCCTCTGAGGCAGTGGCATCAATCTTGCTAGGGCATCTATAATTCTTAAATAAGGACAAAGGATGCTAATTATGTTTATTACAACCTATACAATGACAAGAGCCTGAAGGTGTTTGGAAACATCTGACCACAAATATTCATAGAAAAAAATCTATTATCTGTTAGTGAAAATTTGAAAGAAAAACAATCAGGACATTAATCTGTATGAGTACTATAGAAGACCCTGAACAGCATATTTTTAAGATAATGCAAAGCTTGCAAATTATGACGTCATTTTGATGCTGAAAAAAATATTGTTACTTACAAATAACTTTATAACATTTTATAGAAATTCACATGTAACAGAGACATTAATTTAAAAGTTGGATTTACATTGTAGGTATAAAAAGTATTGCTTAATTTTGTTGTTCACCCAGTTTGTTGAAAGTACATGAGCTCACTCAAAGCAAGTTGTATAAAAATCTAAATACAATGGATACTGATACATGTAACATGTAAATACCATGGGGACTGATACATGTAACATGTAAATACAATAGAGATTGATACATATAACATGTAAATACAATGGAGATTGATACATGTAAAATGTAAATACAATGGAGGCTGATACATGTAACATGTAAATACCATGGAGACTGATACATGTAACATGTAAATACCATGAAGACTGATACATGTAACATGTAAATACAATGGAGGCTGATACATGTAACATGTAAATACAATGGAGGCTGATACATTTAACATGTATATACAATGGAGACTGATTCATATAAAATGTAAATACAATGGAGGCTGATGTAACATGTAAGTACAAATGAGATTGATGCATGTAACATAAATACAATTGAGATCCAAAAAATATAATAATAAATTTATTCTAATGTATACAAACAACATTCTTTAAGTCCACAATACAGTATTCCCTCACTTACAAGACATCTCAGTACAAGGAAGTACATTATAAAAGGCATATTCAGTAATGGATCCCATTTTATTATTTGACAGTCACTAGTCAGAATAAAATGCCTCAATAAAGTCACCACACCAATATTGCAATCCATTTATATGGTTCCTGTCAAAACATTATAGTGAGGTAGTACCATATCAATAAAGCAGTCCACTTTTATGGGTACTGTCAACAACATTATAGTGAGTGGGTAATCTATATTATTTTTTATTAGAGATTAATTGAAATACTCCCAGATCATCAATATAAGCCCATTAATGTGGTCTCTTGCATACAGATGCAAAAACCAAAAGAACCCCTGCTTTGATCACTCCATTTCCTTCTTCCAAAGCCCCAACTGTCCAACCTACACATGGTTAGTCAACATTATCAATCAATGATTCCACTATGTGATTGGCTAATTCCTTACATATGCTTGAGATGTGGGCAAAATTCCAAGAGATGAATTGGCTTACTCAGTGGTTCATGACATCCAGATTCTTTATCCTGTTCTAACAAGTATGCTGACAATACTGAAACATTCATATGGATACCTTACATTACAAATCAATGTGCTTACACCTCAGTGGTTTGCATGTTGGACTGTCAGTCTGATTTGTGCAAGTTCAAATCCTGCCCAAACCAGGCTATGACAGATGCCATAGTATCTCTTGCTAAGGCACTTTGCTCCAATTGTCTGCCATCTGTTGATGAGCTCTCAGCCAAGACCACTACAAAAATAGGCAACATACTTGACAACATACTTGACAATAAAGTTTGACTCCTTATTTAGGCTATAAACTCTGCACTCTCAACCAAGGACACAAGAAAACTTAAAAAGAAGCCAAAGCTATATATTATCCTTCAGGTGTGAGAATACAGTATGACTATAAACTCTGCACTCTCAACCAAGGACACAAGAAAACTTAAAAAGAAGCAAAAGCTATATATTATCCTTCAGGTGTGAGAATACAGTATGAATATAAACTCTGCACTCTCAATGTAGACCACAACAAAAAGATCAAAGAAACAATAGCCATTTATCGTCATTAGATCTGAGAACACACTCTGACTCCTGCATAGGATGTAATGGTCTGCACTCTCAGTCCAGACTACTATCAAAATAGCAAAGAAGCAAAAGTCACATAAAGTCATTCAAACTTAGGTACAGGAACATCTCTGATTGCTATCACAAATACATATATATATATATATATATATATATATATATATATATATATATATATATATATATATATATATATATATATATATATATATATATATATATACAATATGTAATAAGACTGAATGTTCCTATTTCAATTAAAATTACTACCATGCTTAATTAAATTATGATTTAGAACAGAAATATATCCCAAAATATCAATAAATTTGAGTGTCATGCAAGGGCACTGTCATTTTCATTTTCCTAGGTAATATAAAACTGTGACAAACACTATTCAATGAATAAGTATTATGAAAACTTTCTAAAATATATTGATTGAAGAGATGTTATTTTATAAAGAAAATGTAATTTATTTTATGTCATGCATATTTCCAAAGGCTGAAGTTATATTAATGTTTCACATATATTTAAAAATTCGCTTAAACATTTTGAATATCAATTAGATTGCAGATAGCAGCAGGTGAATTGTAAATGTGACCATAATATATATATATATATATATATATATATATATATATATATATATATATATATATATATATATATATATATATATATATATATATGAGACATAATTATTACTATTATAATTGATATCATTAATTTAGTCACTGTTCTGGCATTTAATTAATTTCAGCAAGGATCACTGCACAATAGTAAATTTCTTGTCATTCATGAATTTGGTATTACTTTCAATTTAAAACTGTTGTCTAGTCATACAATTTTCTAAAAGCTTATGCTTTTTCTGTGTCCTTAAAACAATCTTTTAGTGCATATTGTATAAGAAGATGAGCAAGGACCTTTTAAGGTAAACAAATGAATTCCTTATTTTTTATCTCCATTTTCTATTTGACCATACATATATACTATGATGTTATTTGTCACAATTGTATGTGTCAAAATAATTTTTGCTTATTTCTTATATTACTATTGACAAGTACCTCACAGACATCAAGTATATACTAACAGTAATACCATCCCTAAAAACAGTATCATTTACTATTATTATTGAAAGTATTTTTTTCATAGTATTATTAATAATATTATTTTTTCATAGTGAAGGCTTAGAGATATGGAACAGGTTCAACATGCACTACCCCATGCAAAGCAAATAATCAATGATGGAGCAATTGTAGTTCAGTAGCTAGCATTCCAGATATGTAAATGGAAGGATCAAAGTTTGAATACTACCATAACAACAACCCTTCTCAGCTACCAATATGTATTATGTGGGCTGGCACTTTATTCCACTATCTTGATACTAAGTAGCCTATTGGTGTTGATGTTCAGTAAGACAATTGAAAAGCCCAACCAAATCAAACATTTTATTTCTGGACTGAATGCACAGGTTACAGACCAAGAATTAAATAAAATGACTGAAGGCTAGATTAGCTGCCATATCAAATAAGCATAACATTTTGTTTAGGAGCAATTAAATCTCAAGATGAATTCAGTTTATCAAGTTTCATATCAGACAGTTGACAACACAATTACAGCAATACAGACCAATGCAAATGGCCTCTAAAACTGAAATAAATCAAAGAGGAGAACTGGACTGAGTTTGCTGTCAATAACTGACAAGGGTAAAATTGCCTGATTTGGCAACTTGCCATAAATCATAAATCATATGGCTCTGTCAAGTAATATTCAAATCTCTAATATTAGCAGAAACACAACATAATATACTTAAATGAATGAACAGAATCTCATGAATCATACATACATACATACATACATACATACATACATACATACATACATACATACATACATACATACATACATACATACATACATACATACATACATACATACATACATACATACATACATACATACATACATACACACACACACACACACACACACACACACATACATACATACATACATACATACATACATACATACATACATACATACATACATACATACATACATACATACATACATACATACATACATACATACATACATACTATTACAGTAGATCTTTTTTAATAATATATTTTGCTTTTGTGGAAAACAGTTATTACAATATTTATTGCAGAAGTCAATTTTGAAAAACAGATTTTAATTTAAAAAGTGTACAGGCTCTCATGTTCTTGCAATGAAGTTGTTTGAAAATAAAATAATGAATTTGCTGACTTTTCCAAAATAATCTTGGACACCTTGCAAATTTAAAACCATCAATCTAAACATTATATTTTCTTTAAATACAATTTTTATTAGGTGTACAGAACTATTTCTCCAAGGGTTTTCCAAAAACTGTGCTAATGTTTGCACTTAAGATTAAGATGAAAATGTATGAATTCTACCTATAAACATTTAGTTTTACATGCATTAGTATTACATGAATTAGTAGTACATGAATTAGTAGTACATGAATTAGCATTACAACTTTTAGTTTTGCATGCATTAGTAGTACATGCATTAGCACTCAATGCATTAGGAATATATTAATTAGTAGTATATGTATTAGTTGTACATACATTAGTAGTACATGCATCAGTTTTACATGCATTAGCACTAAATGCATTAGTACTACATACATTAGTAGTACATGCATTAGTTGTACATGCATTAGTAGTACATGCATTAGCACTAAATGCATTAGTAGTACATGCACTAGCATTACAAGCATTAGTTTTACATGCATTAGTAGTACAATCATTAGCACTCAATGCATTAGTAGTACATGCATTAGTAGTACATGCATTAGTAGTACATGCATTAGTATTACATGCATTAGTAGTACATGCATTAGTAGTACATGCATTAGTATTACATGCATTAGTAGTACATGCATTAGTATTACATGCATTAGTAGTACATGCATTAGCATTAAATGCATTAGTATTACATTAGTTCTACATACATTAGTAGTACATGCATTAGTATTACATGCATTAGTAGTACATGCATTAGTATTACATGCATTAGTTAGTTGTACATGCATTAGTATTACATGCATTAGTAGTACATACATTAGTATTACATGCATTAGCACTAAATGCATTAGTAGTACATGCACTAGCATTACAAGTATTAGTTTTACATGCATTAGTAGTACAATCATTGGCACTCAATGCATTAGTAGTACATGCATTAGTAGTACATGTATTAGTTGTACATGCATTAGTAGTACATGCATTAGTAGTACATCCATTAGTAGTACATGCATTAGTAGTACATCCATTAGTAGTACCTGCATTAGTAGTACATCCATTAGTAGTACATCCATTAGTTGTACATGCATTAGTAATACATGCATTAGCACTAAATGCATTAGTAGTACATGTATTAGTTGTACATACATTAATAGTACATGCATTAGTATTACATGCATTAGTAGTACATGCATTAGTATTACATGCATTAGTAGTACATGCATTAGCATTACATGCATTAGTTGTACATGCATTAGTAGTACATGCATTAGCACTAAATGCATTAGTATTACATTAGTTGTACATACATTAGTAGTACATGCATTAGTATTACATGCATTAGTAGTACATGCATTAGTATTATATTAGTTGTACATACATTAATAGTACATGCATTAGTATTACATGCATTAGTAGTACATACATTAGTATTACATGCATTAGTAGTACATGCATTAGTAGTACATGCATTAGCACTAAATGCATTAGTATTACATTAGTTGTACATGCATTAGTAGTACATGCATTAGTATTACATGCATTAGTAGTACATCCATTAGTTGTACATGCATTACATGTAGTAGTACATCCATTAGTAGTACATGCATTAGTATTACATGCATTAGTTAGTTGTACATGCATTAGTATTACATGCATTAGTAGTACATACATTAGTATTACATGCATTAGTAGTACATACATTAGTATTACATGCATTAGTAGTACATCCATTAGTTGTACATGCATTACATGTAGTAGTACATGCATTAGCAGTACATGCATTACATGTAATGCATGAATCAGTTGTACATGATTTCATGGAGCACACAGACAAATTACAGACATTAATGTATACCAGTATGGTAGTGTATATAGTACAACTGAACAAAGTATGTATATACTTACATAGGTGAACATAATTTTGTAATGGTTGGGGAGAAGGCATGCATCTAACATACATATCTACATACATAGATACCTACACACTTGCATACACAAATACACCCATCACATGTTTTTCCAAAGTAAACTTTTGCTAGTCTTGAGGCTGAGGATAATAAGAAATAGATTAAATACAGATGACATGGATGTAATATCATACAATATTTATAGGTTACTGCATTTTTCTGGGAAAATATGAACAAGTTTTTTGGATGTGTATACTACACAAACTTGGGAGTGCAATATATCCATCAGACAAAATGAGTTTATATTTTACCATACAAATGTAGTAACCTTTTTATTATATGCTCATTTCTTATACTTCCCAATGCTTAAATATATAAATATATAAACAAAAATACACTACAATAAACAAAGTAACAAAATATATGCAGTTTTCCAAACTAAATATACAAGCATTGCTGCATCATTACACAACATTAATAATATGCAAGTAACTGAAAAATTTGAAGTTGGTCGCACTAGACGTAAGTTTTGAAAGAAAATGGTATTTGGTCTACTTGAAATTGAAATTTGGAGTAATATTGTTAATGAATATGCATTGCAACAACTTTTCCATTTGATCTGGAATGAATACATTTGGGTATTTTTTTCGATCCAACGCAATTTTTTGATTATGGTCTGGATTTATCTACATGAAATAACTTACATTAGATTCCAGCAGCATTTCTCAATTATGTAATATAGAACATTTTGGAATATTCATACAATATCATGCATCATATTAAGATGTATACAATATTATGTATGACATGGTATCATTCTGCAATATCCATACAACATGTATAAAATATTATGTAAAATATATCATTATGCTGGAATATGTATACAATATTATGTATGACATGGTATCATTCTGCAATATCCATGCAACATGTATAAAATATTATGTAAAATATATCATTATGCTGGAATATGTATACAATATTATGTATGACATGGTATCATTCTGCAATATCCATGCAACATGTATAAAATATTATGTAAAATATATCATTATGCTGGAATATGTATACAATATTATGTATGACATGGTATCATTCTGCAATATCCATGCAACATGTATAAAATATTATGTAAAATATATCATTATGCTGGAATATGTATACAATATTATGTATGACATGGTATCATTCTGCAATATCCATGCAACATGTTTAAAATATTATGTAAAATATATCATTATGCTGGAATATGTATACAATATTATGTATGACATGGTATCATTCTGCAATATCCATGCAACATGTATAAAATATTATGTAAAATATATCATTATGCTGGAATATGTATACAATATTATGTATGACATGGTATCATTCTGCAATATCCATGCAACATGTTTAAAATATTATGTAAAATATATCATTATGCTGGAATATGTATACAATATTATGTATGACATGGTATCATTCTGTAATATCCATGCAACATGTATAAAATATTATGTAAAATATATCATTATGCTGGAATATGTATACAATATTCTGTATGACATGGTATCATTCTAAAACATATACTCTATTATATATATATATATATATATATATATATATATATATATATATATATATATATATATATATATATATATATATAGTATATTTATATAGAATGCAAATCGTATGGTGAATAACAACCCTTTCAAGGTACTGGATCCACCAAGGGATCACTGTGTCAGGGATTGATTATATATATATATATATATATATATATATATATATATATATATATATATATATATATATATATATATATATATATATATATATATATATATATATATATATGTCTGGCCATTGTCATTTGTCAATGCTTTTATGTCATGTGTCATGTTTCTTTCATGTCTTGTTGACCAGTGTCTGGTCATTATCTATTGTTATGTTGATTTCATGTCATATTGACCAGTGCCTGATCTTTGTCTTGTCATGTACATTTCATGTCATATTGCCCAATGTCTGGTCATTTATATATATATATATATATATATATACACACTTGAACATGTTAACAATATTAGGTATGATATGATAGTCTGTAACATGTATACAACATCATCTATGACATGGTATCATAATGGCACATGTATAAAATATTATGTATGATATATCATACTGGAACATTCAAACAAGATGAGACAACTGATATCAATGGGTAAAAGATAAATTTAACAAAAACGTTTAACATGACAAAAGATCAGAACAAAAAATAGACAAGAAAACATGACAAGAAAGCAATATGATAAAAGACAATGACCAGACATTGGTCAACATGACATAAGACAATGACCTGGCAATGGTCAATATAACCTAAAAGAAACATGACAAACAAATGACCAGACATTGGGCAATATGACATGAAATGTTCATGACAAGACAAAGATCAGGTACTGGTCAATATGACATGAAATCAACATAACAATAGATAATGACCAGACACTGGTCAACATGACATGAAAGAAACATGACACATGACATAAAAGCATTGACAAATGACAATGGCCAGACACTGGTGATATGACATGAAAGCAGTATAACAAAAGACAATGACCAGACACTGGTCAATATGACATGACAGCAATATGAGAAAGGACAATGGCCAGACACTGATCAATATGACATGATGACAATAAACAATGATCAGACATTGGTCAAGAATACATGAAAACAACAATGACCAGACAACAACAGTTGAGAGCACAAAATTCTCATTTCCAAAAGTCTCATAAAACTACATAGAAACATCAATTTCCTGAAATACCAGCATTCATAATGTATAACTTCTTTACAAATATAAGAATTCATCATGTCATACTTATGTAGAAATATTAGTATTTATTATGTCATCCTTTGTAAAAATACAAGTATTCATGTCAATCTTGTATAGAAATAACAGTACTCAGTTTCATAATGTCATACTTCTGTAAAAATATCAGTATTCATCTTGTCAGACTTGTGTGGAAATACAAGTATTCATGTCATACTTGTGAAGAGAAATAACAGTTATCATATAATGTCAGACTTAGATAGAAATTCTAGTATGTATGTCAGAATTTATCTAGAAATACTTAGCTTTCATGTCAGACCTATTTAGAAATTCTAGTATTTATAATTATCAGACTTGCATAGAAATACCAGTATTCACCATGTCAGTCTGATGGAAAAATACCAGTATTCACCATGTCAGTCTGATGTAAAAATACCAGTATTCATTGTGTCAGTCTGATGGAAAAATACCAGTATTCATTGTGTCAGTCTGATGGAAAAATACCAGTATTCAGTGTGTCAGTCTGATGGAAAAATACCAGTATTCATTGTGTCAGTCTGATGGAAAAATACCAGTATTCAGTGTGTCAGTCTGATGGAAAAATACCAGTATTCATTGTGTCAGTCTGATGGAAAAATACCAGTATTCAGTGTGTCAGTCTGATGGAAAAATACCAGTATTCATTGTGTCAGTCTGATGGAAAAATACCAGTATTCATTGTGTCAGTCTGTTGTAAAAATACCAGTATTCATTGTGTCAGTCTGATAGAAAAATACCAGTATTCAGCGTGTCAGTCTGATGGAGAAATACAAGTACTTTATAACATCAGACTTATGCATTATTTCCAATATCCATAATATCATACTTGTGTGAATGACTTTTTCCAAAAAGACTATTCTTATTCTAAAGGAAAATGATAATGTCTGAGACACTGCAAGTCTAAAAAATAATTTTGAGATAATGTTCATTTGTGAACCATAATATTTAGATCTCTTAAGGTCTTAATTTTGTATGGAAAATTGTGAAGAAAAAAATTATCTGTATTGAAGTTCTCATATGTGCATATTCCTATTTATTTCAGTTGTTATTATTGGTAATTTCAATACTAAACTAAAATGAATCTTATAGTTTATGCAAACTGAACAACTTTTTCAAATGCTGTAAATTATAATGCGAGATTTTCTAAATCAATAGTTTAAAAATGGGAAGTTATATAATGCCACTTCCTAAAATATCAGCATTAATCATCTGAAATATTATGAACCATACATTTTATTCAAGTATGAGATAAGTGTATATCAAGCTCACACCAAGCCCCCTAAATTCAACATGAATAGTATAGGTAAAATATTTGACATTTTATTTCAGTACATGTATCTGTCAAGTATTTACTGTACATCAGACTTGCACCAAACCCCCTAATTCAACATCAATAATATACTGATGTTTTAATTCAGTACATGTATCTGTCATGTATTCATTGTACATCAGACTTGCACCAAACCCCCTAATTCAACATCAATAATATACTGATGTTTTAATTCAGTACATGTATCTGTCATGTATTCATTGTACATCAGACTTGCACCAAACCCCCTAATTCAACTTCAATAATATACTGATGTTTTAATTCAGTACATGTATCTGTCATGTATTCATTGTACATCTGACTATCACCAAACCCCCTAATTCAAGATCAATAATATATTGATGTTTTAATTCAGTACATGTATCTGTCAAGTATTTGCTATACATCAGACTTGCACCAAAACCCCTAATACAATATTAATAATATATTGATGTTTTATTTCAGTACATGCATCTGTCATGTATTCATTGTAATCAGACTGCCATCAAACTCCTTGTATTCACCATCAATAATACAGGCACACAAATGAACTTATTAAAAGAAGAGAAAAGAAAATGCAAACATTAAATTATTTTCTGATTTTTATGACCTATTTTTATGTTCCTATTTTTTCAATGTTTTCTTATGTCAATCTTATATCCTGTCAATCAAACTCATGCATTTACATTGATATAGTGTGGTTTGTCTTTTTTTTTATCTGAAGATCTAGTTTTCAGTATGATTCTAGAAAACTTACCTTGCAATGCTGCCATATTTCGATTTATAGCCTCTACACTATTAATGACCTCAATAGTAGGCAGGTCATCAATGATGGCCAAGGTGTCAGCTTCTGGACTCAACAAGCTAGGATAACTCTGGCTAAGGTCTGTCATTTGGAGCTTCATTTTTATGATCGGACCTTTCTCTAATGTCATAAACATAATAAAGTATCTGTAGCCTCTGATAATTGTCCAGGACAATTCATTTAAAGACCTAGTATGACAGGTGTCAATCAGAATGCATCATCCTATATCTGATCATTGAAACCACTAAGACAGTCTCTAGAACTTAACAGGAAGAAACTTCTCTTAGGAATTTTACATTACACATATAATGCACTAGTCTTTATATAACCTCCATTGGAGATACACAGTGTTAGAAAGGACTTACTGCACTGGATAATTGAATGTCCAGATTTGGTGTATGCTACTTCAAGTAATAATGTTTAAACAATATAAAACTTCTGTACACCTTGAAAATAGACACTAGAATCCATTTTTCAACAGAAAGAAATTAATATATCCAAGTGAAGACAACTCCTAAATTTACTATTCCAACCAAAAATATTCATCTGATTTGAAATGTAACTTTTCTACAAAATCTTTCAATTACATTTATCAAAGAATGTCCTGGGAAAACAATGTTTAGAGACAAGTTTCTAGTGTCTGTATCATAGTGACATGGAACAAAACTTTCATCAACTCTAAACTGTTTAAATATATCCAAGCTCATCAAGTCTTTTCTGTCCTGAACACTTTCAGTCATAAAAGTACTGAACTTCAACTGAAACAAATAATATGATTACCACACCTTGACAATGATAACAGTATTATCAACTGTTTATTTCTTGTATTATCTGTAATTAACTACCAGCTGCAGGCTTTATATCTGAAACCAAATCAATAGAATTAAATACATCCCAAGGGTTTCATATCTGCCTTTGATGATAAATCCCTGAGAGTATCTAATTTATTATGAATTGTAGCTTTCACTGTCCTAACACTACACCTCCGTAATACACTGTCACACAATTCATTAGGCTTATCCCAGTTTCATATACACTGTACATCCAATCATGTCAGTGGCTTATGATGGTATAGGCAGAATCACATAACCAAAACGGTCTAAGTGCAACTAAGTTTCTCCATAACATAGTAAGCTTAATTATGGAGAAAAAAGTATTGAAATATTAACTTATGCCTGAGGTTTGCAGTTCAAAGCATTCATCATGATGGCTTTAGCACTAAAAAAGAAATGAACTAAAATTCCATTTCATTATGCCAATAAAATAATGGAACTGAACAACAATCATATTATTATCCATAATGGCTGCAATGTGTTGTTTTCATGTCCCATGTGACACCATATCTGGACAAGATCAGAGGTTTGACTGACAAGGTAATGAATGCATTTTGTACACAGAGTAAACAATTAATCAATGCATAGAAGGAATTAGAAATTTAGCATGTAGAAAATTTGTACACCATGACCTTGATGCATAATTTTGTTACAAGTTATGTCATTATACTAAATTTCTAGTGTATTTAAAGTTAACAGGGTCCTTCACTGTAATGCAGTGATTGGGAGCTCTAAAAGTGTCAACTGCCAAACTGATTAATACAGAGGCATATCAGGAGCACAATAGGGATGTGGTCTTCACAAAACCACAATAAAATAGGGTATTTAATCATGAAAACATGTTATAATTGGCTCTCATCAGCCAAGGATAAAAATAATAAGAAATAAGAAACCACAGGATGAAAAATCCCTAATCCACTCATCCAGGCAGGCAAGTACTCTTACCTTTTAGTGGCCCAGAAAAGCATTTATTCAATCAGATATAATAGAATTTTTTTTAAACAGACAATGTTAACAATCTAAATTTTATTATTTAATTGACTGCTTTCTTGAACCTAAGTATGAGACTTTTAAAGCACATGAAAATAATTAAAAACTAAAATCAGTCTGTCAGTCCCTCATGTAAACATCTATTAGAACTAATGAGTGTAAGTCAAGTGCCTGTAGAAGCTTGATCAAATCAAAATGGACAATAAATTTCCAGTAGAAATTATGGACTTTTAATGAATGAAGTAAGCAATATTTCCAGTAGAAATTATGGACTTTTAATGAATGAAGTAAGCAATATTTCCAGTAGAAATTATGGACTTTTAATGAATGAAGTAAACAGTATTATTGACTGAATATCCTTTTTATTAAATATAAATACTGGTCAGCTCAGAGTCAGCACTATTTGGGTGAGCGATCGGAAAATTCACTTGTCCATCAGAAATTTTCATTCACCATTTTGATGCTGTGTGAATGTATTTTCAAAGATAAAAGCAAACTGTGCCAAGTTAATGGGATTCTTGTTAAAAGAGGACATTTTCATTTTAAATGGATGGAAAGTTTGTTTGTGATCTACAGGTTGCTTCATACCCTAGCAACATGTGAAATGAAAAGCCTTTGATAAGACAGCATTATGCTTAACATCTAAGTGGTATTACACTACACATTACTTTAATTAGTATGCAGTGTGATTATATACTATTGTTAACCTTAAGTAGTATGCAATGTGATTATATAACAGTGTGGACCTTCAGTAGTATGCAATGTGATTATATAACAGTGTGGACCTTAAGTATTATACAATGTGATTATATACTATTGTTAACCTTAAGTAGTATGCAATGTGATTATATAACAGTGTGGACCTTCAGTAGTATGCAATGTGATTATATAACAGTGTGGACCTTAAGTAGCATGCAATGTGATTATATAACAGTGTGGACCTTAAGTAGTATGCAATGTGATTATATAACAGTGTGGACCTTAAGTCTTCTACAATGTGATTATATACTATTGTTAACCTTAAGTAGTATACAATATGATTATATAACAGTGTTAACCTTAAGTAGTATACAATGTGATTATATACTATTTATTGTTAACTTTCAGTAGTATGCAATGTGATTATATAACAGTGTGGACCTTAAGTAGTATGCAATGTGATTATATAACAGTGTTAACCTAAAGTAGTATACAATGTGATTATATACTATTGTTAACCTTAAGTAGTATGCAATGTGATTATATAACAATGTGGACCTTAAGTATTATACAATGTGATTATATACTATTGTTAACCTTAAGTAGTATACAATATGATTATATAACAGTGTTAACCTTAAGTAGTATACAATGTGATTATATACTATTTATTGTTAACCTTCAGTAGTATGCAATGTGATTATATAACAGTGTGGACCTTAAGTAGTATGCAATGTGATTATATAACAGTGTTAACCTAAAGTAGTATACAATGTGATTATATACTATTGTTAACCTTAAGTAGTATGCAATGTGATTATATAACAGTGTGGACCTTAAGTAGTATGCAATGTGATTATATAACAGTGTTAACCTAAAGTAGTATACAATGTGATTATATACTATTGTTAACCTTAAGTAGTATGCAATGTGATTATATAACAGTGTGGACCTTAAGTAGTATGCAATGTGATTATATAACAGTGTTAACCTAAAGTAGTATACAATGTGATTATATACTATTGTTAACTTTAAGTAGTATACAATATGATTATATAACAGTGTTAACCTTAAGTAGTATACAATGTGATTATATATTATTTATTGTTAACCTTCAGTAGTATGCAATGTGATTATATAACAGTGTTGACCTTAATTAGTATGCAATGTGATTATATAACAGTGTTAACCTAAGGTAGTATACAAAGTGATTATATACTATTGTTAACCTTAAATAGTATGCAATGTGATTATATACTATTGTTGACCATAAGTAGTATACAATGTGATTATATAACAGTGTTAACCTATAGTAGTATACAATGTGATTATATACTATTGTTAACCTTAAGTAGTATGCAATGTGATTATATAACAGTGTGGACCTTAAGTAGTATGCAATGTGATTATATAACAGTGTTAACCTAAAGTAGTATACAATGTGATTATATACTATTGTTAACCTTAAGTAGTATACAATATGATTATATAACAGTGTTAACCTTAAGTAGTATACAATGTGATTATATACTATTTATTGTTAACCTTCAGTAGTATGCAATGTGATTATATAACAGTGTTGACCTTAATTAGTATGCAATGTGATTATATAACAGTGTTAACCTAAGGTAGTATACAAAGTGATTATATACTATTGTTAACCTTAAATAGTATGCAATGTGATTATATACTATTGTTGACCATAAGTAGTATACAATGTGATTATATAACAGTGTTAACCTTAAGTAGTATGCAGTGTGATTATATAACAGTGTTAACCTAAAGTAGTATACAATGTGATTATATACTATTGTTGACCTTAAGTAGTATGCAGTGTGATTATATAAGTGTTGACCTTAAGTAGTATGCAATGTGATTATATAACAGTGTTAACCTAAAGTAGTATACAAAGTGATTATATACTATTGTTAACCTTAAGTAGTGTGCAATGTGATTATATAACAGTGTTAACCTAGTTAGTATACAAAGTGATTATATACTATTGTTAACCTTAAATAGCATGCAATGTGATTATATACTATTGATAACCTTAATGAGTATACAATGTGATTATATAACAGTGTTAACCTTAAGTAGTATGCAATGTGATTATATAACAGTGTTAACCCAAAGTAGTATACAATGTGATTATATACTATTGTTGACTTTAAGTAGTAAACAATGTGATTATATAACAGTGTTAACCTTAAGTAGTATACAATATGATTATATAACAGTGTTAACCTTAATGTACAATGTGATTATATAACAGTGTTAACCTTAAGTAGTATACAATGTGATTACATAACAGTGTTGACCTGAAGTAGTGTATAATGTGATCACATAATAATTTTGACATTTAAGTAGTATACAATGTTATTATATAAAGGTGATGACCTAAAGTAGTGTACACTGTGATTATATATGATATGGTGTTGTCCTTAAGTAGTATACAGTGTGATTATATAATTGTGTCAGCCTTAAGTGGTATACAATGTGATTATATAATGGTGTTGGCCTTAGTATACAATGTGATTATATAATTGTGTTGGCCTTAGTATACAATGTGATTATATAATGGTGTTAACCTTAAGTAGTATATAATTTAATTATATAATGGTGTCAGCCTTAAGTAGTATACAATGTGATTATAGTTTGGTGTCAGCCTTAAGTAGTATACAGTGTGATTATATAATGGTGTCAGCCTTAATTAGTATACAATTTGATTATATAATGGCATCAGCCTTAAGTAGTATACAATGTTATGATATTATGGTGGCAGCCTTAAGTAGAATTCAATGTGATTATATTGGTGTTGGCCTTAAGTAGTATGTGTGTGTGATTTAGATTTTTAATGTAGCTTTAACAATTTTTAAGTCATATTGCTATACTGTGGCAGTTTATAGTGATGTCTAGTATCTATGTATTTTTAATCATCAATGACAGACAAAATCTCTGCACCATAAAAGGAAACTTCAAACACCTATGGAATATGCTTAATTTTAAGAAAATTACAGAAATATACTAAATGCTTCTGACATCCAAAAGCATGAACTAGAAATTTCTTTACAGGATCATCACAGCCCTAAACAAATTGAACACCTGGTGAACCTGCAATGGCATGGTGGTAAATACTTGTAAAAATAAAATATTGTAACTGCAGTTGCAGTATTTATGGTAGGAAACGTAAATTACACAATGGAATAAATGAGAAAGGACTCAGAAGATACGTTTTATTGTGGAATGCCATAGTGGCAAATGTGATGTAGTTTTACTGGTGTGATGTGCCTTGAAACAGTAGATTGACTGGCCTCAGGTGGGCAGTTAAAATAGTCCCATGTTAGGGATAGTTGTACAGTTTCTATGGTGTGAACTACTGGCAGAACAGAAAGTTAATGTAGAGAAACTGTGCAAATATGTGGTTGATGGTTATTTGGAAAGTTGTAAATAATGTGGTCTTACATTGATTAGAGTAAAATTTATGTATAGAATGAATATGTCAGGCTTTCCAACTTACAACTTAAGTTGTATAGATATCTTTGGAAATATGGGGTAATATGGGGTAAACTTTTGACTTCTATCGGGATTTGCGCCAGGGTTGTGACAGCGCTAGGTCAAGCAAAAGACCCCTGGCTTGTAACAATATTACTTATTTCAACATGGCAAAAAAATGAACAAATCTTGCTAGTGATGAACTGTGTCTGATGTGGAAGGATAAAAATTTGCAAATGGTCTGTCATTTTGACTACTTGGTGTTTTGGTAGATAAAAACATAGCGTGGAATGAAAATATCAAACATATCAGTACAAAAATTACACTATAGAATCCCAATATAGCATTCTCCTATATGTTTCTGAAAGTTAAATCTTCAATAACATAATTTTAGACTCTGCTTTCTATGCACTGTATATTTTCCTGAAAATATTAGACAATGGTTTGCCTAAAGAGACAATCTAATAAAGAGGTACTTCCCAGACTTGGAGATGTCTGCCACTATTTCCCAATGATAGGATCACTTACAGTTTCAAACTGATTTTTATCAAGAAAATAATATACATGCAGCAGTTAAAATAATCATGTTATTGATTATATTCTTATAACACAAACTGCTATTTACATAAGTTTAAGTTCTGAAACAAATTTGTATGTTTTTATCATCAATGGATAATCTGCAGAAATAGATGCGGTGATAGTTGCTATAGACTATTATAAGTATACTGGTATATAAGATGGAGCCAACAGTAGACTGCATAGTCCCAGATCTTACATGTCACATAATGCACTAGCTGATCTGGGTCTATGCCATTTATTAGGAGTAAATCAGTAAGACTAACATTACATAGACACCAATCTGGGTCTATGCCATTTATTAGGAATAAATCAGTAGGACTAACATTACACAGACACTAATCTGGGTCTATGCTGTTTGTTAGGAGTAAATCAGTAAGACAATCATTACACAGACACTAATCTGGGTCTATGCCATTTGTTAGGAGTAAATCAGTAAGACAAACATTGCACAGACACTAATCTGGGTCTATGCTGTTTGTTAGGAGTAAATCAGTAAGACAATCATTGCAAAGACACCAATCTGGGTCTATGCTGTTTGTTAGGAGTAAATCAGTAGGACAAACATTACATAGACACCAATCTGGGTCTATGCTGTTTGTTAGGAGTAAATCAGTAAGACAAACATTGCATAGACACTAATCTGGGTCTATGCTGTTTGTTAGGAGTAAATCAGTAAGACAATCATTGCACAGACACCAATCTCGGTCTATGCTGTTTGTTAGGAGTAAATCAGTAAGACAATCATTGCACAGACACTAATCTGCCCAAGCATTATGTGAGAGCAGACACAGGTCTATCTTGTTTGCAAATGGACCTGACATATATGCAGATGTATACTGTAAATAATAGTAAGCATAAATATGTGTCATGATTTGTAATGATTAAGTGGGTGTGGAGTGTGAGATCTTCCTCAGTCTGAATCATGTCATACTCAACATCAATACAGCAAGGCCTGTATATTTTTGTCAAGTTTGCATTTATAACAGCAATTGAAAATCATTGCACAATGTAACATTCAAAGATAACTACAACACTTTTATCCAGTGATTTCTGATAGCAACACACAAATATAACTTAGAATGAAAAGTCAATACAAATTTCCCAGTACTATTTGCTGCCCCTGCAGGGGATTGTTGAATTAGGCTATATTAAAACAATCTAATTGATTTTAAATCTCAAGGGTGTAGCCATAAGACAGCTCGATTCATATACATCTCAAGGATATAGCCAAAAGACAGCCTGATTCATATATATCTCAAAGGTATAGCCATAAGACAGCCTGATTCATATACATCTCAAGGGTATAGCCATAAGACAGCCTGATTCATATATATTCAAGGGTATAGTCATAAGACAGCCTGATTCATATACATCTCAAGGGTATAGCTATAAGACAGCCTGATTCATATACATCTCAAGGGTATAGCCATAAGACAACCTTATTCATATATATCTCAAGTGTATAGCCATAAGACAGCCTGATTCATATACATCTCAAGGGTATAGCCATAAGACAGCCTGATTCATATACATCTCAAAGGTATAGCTATAAGACAGCCATATACATCTCAATGATATAGCCATAAGACAACCTGATTCATATACATCTCAAAGGTACAGCCATAAGACGGCCTGATTCATATACATCTCAAGGATATAGCCATAAGACAGCCTGATTCATATACATCTCAAGGGTATAGCCATAAGACAGCCTGATTCATATACATTCAAGGGTATAGTCATAAGACAGTCTGATTCATATACTTCTCAAGGGTATAGCTATAAGACAGCCTGATTCATATACATCTCAAGGCGTAGCCATAAGACAACCTGATTCATATACATCTCAAGGGTATAGCCATAAGACAGTCTGATTCATATACATCTCAAAGGTATAGCTATAAGACAGCCTGGTTCATATACATCTCAAAGGTATAGCCATAAGATAGCCTGATTCATATACATATCAAGGGTATAGCCATAAGACAGCCTGATTCATATATATTCAAGGGTATAGCCATAAGACAGTCTGATTCATATACATCTCAAAGGTATAGCTATAAGACAGCCTGATTCATATACATCTCAAAGGTGTATCGATAAGACAGCCTGATTCATATACATCTCAAAGGTGTAGCCATAGACAGCCTGATTCATATACATCTCAAGGGTGTAGCCATAAGACAGCCTTATTCATATACATCTCAAGGGTATAGCCATAAGACAGTCTGATTCATATACTTCTCAATGGTATAGCTATAAGACAGCCTGATTCATATACATCTCAAGGCATAGCCATAAGACAACCTGATTCATATACATCTCAAGGGTATAGCCATAAGACAGCCTTATTCATATACATCTCATGGGTATAGCCATAAGACAATCTGATTCATATACATCTCAAAGGTGTAGCCATAAGACATCCTTTTTCATATACATCTCAAGGGTATAGCCATAAGACAGCCTGATTCATATATGTCTCATGGGTATAGCCATAAGACAGCCTGAATCAAATACATCTCAAGGGTATAGCTATTAGAGATTGATTCATATATATCTCAAGAGTGTAGCCATAAGACAGCCTGATTCATATACATCTCAAAGGTGTAGCCATAAGATAACCTGATTCATATACATCTCAAGGTGTAGCCATAAGCCAGCCTGATTCATATACATCTCAATGGTCTAGCCATAAGAGATTGGTTCATATATATTTCAAGGGTGTAGCCATAAGACAGCCTGATTCATATACATCTAAAGGGTGTAGCCATAAGAGATTAGTTCATATATATATTTCAAAGGTGTAGCCATAAGACAGCCTGATTCATATACATCTCAAAGGTATAGCCATAAGACAGCCTGATTCATAAACATCTCAAGGATATAGCCATAAGACAGCTTGATTCATATACATCTCAAGGGTATAGCCATAAGACAGCCGGATTCATATAAATCTCAAGGGTGTAGCCACATGATAGCCAGATTCATATACATTTCAAGGGTGTAGCCATAAGTCAGCCAAATTCATATACCTCTCTAGCTATAATCTAAGGACAGCCTGATTACTTTATTCAAATTCCTTTTGAATTACCAACCTTTGAGTATGAACAACCACAGCACATTATGTAATTCAACTTCCAATCAGTAGGGCCACCAGAAAGATGCAAAGAAATAGTTAACTTTACCAATAATCAGGATATCTATGTCTTTTCCTGATAAAAATGTGGCTTTAAAAATACCTGGCAAAGAGCCAAAGTCTAACACCCTTTGATTACTCCATCAAGTCATTCCCATGCTGCTCCACTGCAGGTGGAATTGCTATCATCCTAAAAAACTTCATAATCCAAGATCTAATCCATGCTACAAATTTAAATACACTATGAACTAGTCTAAACCTTACTTACAATGGAACAAGGTCAGTCCATTTTTCTGCCTCTATTGCTCTCCTCTTAGTGAAAAACACAAGCTGACTCAATCTTTCTTTTGGAAGCAGTTTCCTTGACTCATAAGGTATGGAAATTTGACAGGTGGTAACATGATTATTCTTAGAAATTTCAATTTTCACTGACTTTCCTGAAAATCCATACACATAAAAACTAATAAATTATATTCTCATTTTCAGCCTCAAACAGCCAGTTAGCCATAAGCATTATAAACACATTTTAAACTGGATTCTTCATTTTACCTGATGATAATATTCTAGTCTTCATTAGTGTCCTGCAGACTTGCATCAGATCACTTCTGCATCATGTTATCTCAACATATCAGTTTCTAAACCCCCATCTCTGTTTGCTTATGCTAACAGAACCCTATGTATAATAAATAGAACCCAACTAATTTATGTATAATAAATAAAACCCAACTAATGCATGACATCCAAACAAACCTAAGAACTTCATTACCTCTTGCAACGAAACAATATGATAAGTGCTTGTATTTATTGCTTGACAAAAATGTCCCAGTAACCATGTGCAGAGCATCAATTCAGATGTGTTCTCCATGGTATTGTAGTGTTAAAGACCAGCTTTGCACTACTAAATGAGAAAGGTTGACAGGATTTGGCTTTTCACATTTATCACTTTCATAAACAGATGTATGAAGTTGCTAAGAACAATGTTACAACATATATTTCATGCAGCAATATCCAGGCAATACAGCACTAAGATCACTGAAAGTTAAAGCTACAAATAGCTTTATCAGATCACAAACAAACTTAATGGCAAGGAATAAATATATACCACTTCCAATGACCTTCACTCTGGTCAACTTCCAGGTCTGTTTGCAAATTTCTTACACACCAAACAGCGATAAAATTCACAACACAATTTCAAATGACTCGCTACCTTACAGTTTTGATATAGAATATAAACAGCAACCTTTAACACCTTTTGCATCTGTCTCTTCAGACTCCAGGGCACATTATTTGCTTCCACTTGAGATATTCTATTAGCAATTTAACCTCTTTAAACTGGCCACCTTTATAGAGCAGTCAAAATGTGTGGCCATCATCTGACTCCTGTACACATATACATACCCATTTAATCCAACATCTATGATTTTGTGTTTGACATACATTTCATCTACATTCCAATATCACACACCTAAACTATAACTATCTAGGTGTTTTGATCAATATTCTTTAATGCAACATAAATGTTTATATCAGTATTCTTCAATGCATAATAACAAACTTTTACATCAATAGTCTTGGATGCATCATAACAAACTTTTACATCAATATTCTACAATGTACCATATCAAATTTTGATATCAATATTCTACAATGTACCATATCAAACTTTATATTAATATTCTACAATGTATCATATCAAACTTTACATAAATATTCTATAATGTACCATATCAAACTTTAAATATTCTACAATGTACCATATTAAACTTTACATCAATATTCTACAATGTACCTTATCAAAATTTACATCAATATTTCTGAATGCTATACATGTAATCAGCATTAGTAAATATCAGCTATACATGTACTCAGGTTTAGTAAATATCAGCTATACATGTATTCAGCAATTTAGTAAATATTAGCTATACATGTACTTAGCATTAGTAAATACCAGTTATACATGTAACCAACATAAGTAAATATTAGTTATACATGTACTCAGCATTAAATATCAGATATACCTGTACTCAGCTTTAGTAAATATCAATCATACATGTACTCAGCATTAGTAAATATCAGTTATACATATAAAATACCACATACTGGGTTCTTGTAATGAAACTGCTACATAATAACATACATACATACATACATACATACATACATACATACATACATACATACTGGCCACTGATAGCAATAGAGAATAAGTGTAAAAATTCTAAGGTATTTTTCGCAAATGGCCATTTATAATGTCTGAGAAAAAGTGAATGATTTTGAGGTATTTCTATAAATAACATCAGAAAAAAGAGTAATGATTCTGAGGTATTCTCCACAAAAAGGTCATTTATATATGTCACAGGAAAAGAATAATTATTATGAGGTATTCCCCTCAAAACAGTTTTTGATAACACTGTAGCATAGAAAAAGAAACTGCAAAATCATTAACAGTACGTTTTCCATTCATACTGTCATGTACATTATAAAAACAATTTTTTTTATAAAAAATATTTACAAAATTTAACCACATGTGAAAGAATGGTCTTTGGTTTTCTGGAGAGTAATACCATTTTTTCAGCACATGATAGGCTATACATGGCAGCCAGTGTATCTGGTTGAGAAAGAAGCTGGGTAGAGCCAGGAAGAACCAGCAACCCATGGAGAGCTACTACATACACTGGTTGAGCTGAGACTGAAAATGAGGTTAAAAGTAAATGCCTTAGACCACTTGTGGACCCTAAATAGACAATCATTTCATCATCCATGCCCTATTACTGAACTAAAAATTTAGGAGGAAAAGTATGCATGCAGTTTAACAGCACATCAGCACAAGTGTTCTTATGACAATTAAAAGTTATCTTGTAATAATGTGAGGTTAATAAATTGGCAAAAAAAGTTGGAAGGGGTATATGCAGGTCATTTTCTCTATTAAGTGGAAACTGAATAGTTCGCAAGGTAGTGCTTCCAATAATGAGGTATGATTCTTGTACAATGAGGTATTGTTTTGGTTGTAGATGTTTGTGTGAATCCAGCAAACATAAATCGGCCTTATCAATTATAAATAATTTTATATCAGTTCAGTAGAAAAGCACCAATATACTATGAACAGCAAGGTTCTTTTCCAACAAATAAAAAACTTTCCAGAGATTATTTTGAAGGTGAGTGTTTCGTCACAGCAAAACATGGATCTTGTATCCCTATGAAAATTTGTGTGGAATTCCAAAAATT
Organism: Potamilus streckersoni; assembly: GCA_016746295.1. Taxonomy (NCBI): domain Eukaryota; kingdom Metazoa; phylum Mollusca; class Bivalvia; order Unionida; family Unionidae; genus Potamilus; species Potamilus streckersoni. The sequence goes on from JAEAOA010001516.1 coordinate 975,720, forward strand.
AGTAATTTAATTCTGAAAGTTTTTTTTGGTTTAATATTATTCCCCAAGTGTCCTGCTTCTGATCCTTCTGCCTTACATTTGTGTGAAAAGGACATAAATTTAAATAAAAGTTAGAAAAACTATATTGCATCAGAATCACATGGATAGAACCAGTCTAATCATGGCTGCTAAGGTTAAATATTTCAAAGGAATATAACACATAAAGCATGCATCACATAAATGGGTACCAAACAAAGATGAGCCTCATAAAACTGAACATAAAAAACATAAAACACACTCACACACAGGACCAAGCAGCTGAATCAGCTTAAATCAAGATACAACATTTATTACATATATCCTGATAGATAAAATATTACTTACATCATTACATCATAATTATCTGCAGGACTTGATCAGTAATATCACTAAGTCCGAAATCCCAATGGGGAATCCAAAATGTTCAACATCAAAGAACATGTTTTCTGATAGTGGCTGGAATTATTGATTCCTACCAGATACATCCTCCAACAGAAACTTATCCTATTCAACTAGGAAAATCCATCAATTATAGTCATCAAGTAAGCCATATCACATACCATATTAACCCATCTAAATATCACAACAAAAACACTGAAGACCCAGATTTGCTGTCTCATACTATATCATTATCCAAATGCTTCAACATATTATGTCATACAAACAACATTGATCCTGATCTGTCAGAAAATTATGAGGGCTGCAGAAGCATTGGGTTTATGCTATTTGAAAGTTGATTAGTAATACTTCTGCATTCATTAAAAATGATGGTAACTGCAACCAAGTATGGCAACTTTATCCCAGATGTAAGATGATATTTAAATACTGTCCTAAATCTAGGACAATATTCAGCCATTAGAGAGCACCACACCATACAAGTTTATAATTCATTCCCAAGAATTGATGTTTAAAGCATATACAGTACCAAACAAAACATCAACAGACAAGCACTAATGCATTATATATATATATATATATATATATATATATATATATATATATATATATATATATATATATATATATATATATATATATATATATATATATATATATGTGTGTGTGTGTGTGTGTGTGTGTAGGATTCAAGGGCACATCAGCATAATCCTGGTGACATAGTGCTAAGTAAATTTAGGCAATCCCAAACAACATACAAAACATAATATAAATGACAAAAGGGTAAAATAATTAAAACACAAAGTCTAATTTTTATGTAAACTTAACTTTTATAAAAAGTCCTAGACCTCATTGACATGAACATCATCATGGGACACCTCCATTAGTCCCCTTTAATGTTGTAGTGGAGAACATGTTGGGCACATCCTACAGCCCATGAGTCTAGCACCTGAGACTGAATGCAAAACTCTTTCTGCATTTTTCACTGATAGTGTTTTTGATGATGCTGTAATAATTAAAACCTAATGTGTTGTCATGAGGCTGCAATGTTGCCCTATTTAAAACCTAATATGTACTGCATTGTCATGATGCTATAATGTTTAAACCTAATATGTACTGTGTTGTCATGATGCTGCAACCCATAAAACCTAGTATGTACTGTGTTGTCATAATGGTGCAACCTCAACAACCTAATATGTAGCATGTTATCATAATGCTGCATCATACAAGACATACATGACATATGTACTCTGTTGTCATGATGTTGAAACACCTAAAACCTAATATGTGCTATGTTCCCATGATGCTGCAACCTCTTCAACCTAATATGTACTATGTTGTCATGATGCTGCAACCTCTAAAACCTAATATGTACTCTGTTGTTATGATGTTGCAACATCTAATACCTAATATGTACTGTGTTGCCATGATGCTGCAACCTCTACAACCTAATATGTACTGTGTTGTTATGAGGCTGCAACCTCTACAGCCTAATATATACTCTGTTGTTATGATGTTGCAGCATCTAATACCTAATATGTACTGTGTTGCCATGATGCTGCAACATTCAAAACTTAATATGTACTGTGCTCTCATCATGCTGCAACCTCTACAACCTAATATGTACTGTGTTGTTATGAGGCTGCAACCTCTACAACCTAATATGTACTATGTTGTCATGATGCTGCAACCTCTAAAACCTAATATGTACTGTGTTGCTATTATGCTGTAACATTCAAAACCTAATATGAACTGTGTTGTCATGATGCTGCAACCTCTTCAACCTAATATGTACTTTGTTGTCATGATGGTGCAACCTCTAAAACCTAATATGTACTGTTTTTATGATGTTGCAACATCTAAAGCCTAATATGTACTGTGTTGCCATGATGCTGCAACATTCAAAACCTAATATGTACTGTGTTTTCATCATGCTGCAACCTCTACAACCCAATATGTACTGTGTTGTTATGAGGCTGCAACCTCTACAACCAAATATGTACTATGTTGTTGCTGCAACCCATAAAACCTAATATGTACTCTGTTGTTATGATGTTGCAACATCTAATACCTAATATGTACTGTGTTGCCATGATGCTGCAACATTCAAAATCTAATATGTACAGTGTTCTGATCATGCTGCAACCTCTACAACCTACTATGTACTGTGTTGTTATGAGGCTGCAACCTCTACAACCTAATATGCACTATGTTGTCATGATGCTGCAACCTCTAAAACCTAATATGTACTGTGTTGTTATGAGGCTGCAACCTCTACAACCTAATATGTACTGTGTTGTTATGAGGCTGCAACATCTACAGCCTAATATGTACTCTGTTGTTATGATGTTGCAACATCTAAAACCTAATATGTACTGTGTTGTCATGATGCTGCAACCCCTAAAACCTAATATGTACTCTGTTGTTATGAGGCTGCAACATCTACAACCTAATATGTACTGTGTTGTCATGATGCTGCAACCCCTAAAACCTAATATGTACTATGTTGTTATGAAGTTGAAACATCTAAAACCTAATATGTACTGTGTTGCCACATTCAAAACCTAATATGTACTGTGTTCTCATCATGCTGCAACCTCTACAACCTAATATGTACTGTGTTGTTATGAGGCTGCAACCTCTACAACCTAATATGTACTGTGTTGTCATGATGCTACAACCTCTACAACCAAATATGTACTCTGTTGTCCTGATGCTGCAACCTCTACAACCTAATATGTACTGTGTTGTCCTAATGCTGCAATCTCTACAACCTAATATGTACTGTGTTGTCCTGATGCTGCAATCTCTACAACCTAATATGTACTGTGTTGTTATGATGCTGCAACATACAAGACATAACATATACTCTCTTGTCTAGATATTGTAACATCTAAAACCTAATATATAATGTGTTGTAATTATGATGGAATGTGCTATACAAGACCTAATATATACTTTGTTGTCATGATGCTGCAACCTCTACAACCTAATATGTACTGTGTTGTCATGATGCTGTAACCTCTACAACCTAATATGTACTGTGTTGTACTGATGATGCAACATACAAGACATAATATGTACTCTGTTGTCATGATGTTGTAACATCTAAAACCTAATATGTATTATGTTGTTATGATGCTGCAACATCCACAACCTAATCTTAGACCCAACATGTTACATGTATTTTCAGTCAAATTTCATGACCTCAGATTTTTCTTACACTACAAAATAAACAAATTATTTTCCTATAATATTATTCTCTATGATAGAAATGTTTTCTTACTAAGTTTGCAAATTTTAAATATCAAAGAAACTGGTAATACAATTTTTATTTATTAACTATACACAGGAAAAAATTAATAAAACATGAACAAATCATTACAGTTAATACTGCAAATCAGATTTTAATTTGAAGTGATACACAGAGTCAAAGTTTTACATACTTTAGCATTTTAATATTAAGCTATGAAATTTTGTAAGACATAAAAGAATCTCTCTTTCTCACACACATACACACACAGACAGATAGATAGATAGATAGATAGATAGACAGACAGACAGACAGACAGACACACACACACACACACATACATACATACATACTTACATACATACATACATACATACATACATACATACATACATACATACATACATACATACATACATACATACATACATACATACATACATACATACATACATACATACATACATACATACATACATACATACATACATACATACATACACCAGAGAGAATGGAAAGTGCTATCCCTTGATTCTACAGAAGAATGCTTGATAATAGTAGTCAGAATTAATATTTTAATACAAATAATACTATCATACCGAGAATTAGTCAACTAGGTCAAAAGCTTTCCTAAAGTCAGCCATGTCAAAAGTTTTTGGAAGTTAACAAGATTGAAAGCTTTACTAAAGTCAACCAAGCCAACATTTTCCTAAAGACAACCAAGTCAAATGATTCTTAAAGTCATCCAAGTCAAAAGTTTTCCTGGTATACTTTCTGAATGAAAAGTTCTAGTGCCCATAACAATGGTTCATTAAAGATGGCACCAGTAGATTTTGTTACTTCCAAATATTTTAGTACTTTTTGTGAAAGTATGATCAGGGGTTTTATGTTTGCAAAGGTCTAAATGTTTATAATGGACAATTAGCAACCAAGTTACTGATTTATCTTTTCTTTGAGATTAAAAGAATCTATATGATAAATCTGGCAGTGAAATCATTTAATTACAGTTGTGGAGTTACATTATGTGTCTTCTGCAAAGCCTAATCAGCAAAAAGATAAATAAATTTAACTTTGAGATTGGGATGTCAAGTTGTTAATCCATTACATTGATCATATTTCCAACTTATTTATAAAAATGGGAAGAAAAACTAACCACCTATATTTGATCATAATAGTGACTTTCCTAAACTGTCAACATTTAAGTCATGTTACAAGATTGAAGTCATGTTACAAAGTTTAAATCATGTTATAACATTTAAGTCATGTTACAGTAATTAAGTCAATTTACAACATTTAAGTCATGTTACAATAATTAAGTCAATTTACATTTAAATCATGTTACAATAATTAAGTCAATTTACAACATTTAAGTCATGTTACAATAATTAAGTCAATTTACAACATTTAAATCATGTTACAATAATTAAGTCAATTTACAACATTTAAATCATGTTACAATAATTAAGTCAATTTACAACATTTAAGTCATGTTACAATAATTAAGTCAATTTACAACATTTAAATTCATGATACAATAATTAAGTCAATTTACAACATTTAAGTCATGTTACAATAATTAAGTCAATTTACAACATTTAAGTCATGTTACAATAATTAAGTCAATTTACAACATTTAAGTCATGTTAAACATCAAAATTTGTTTTACCATCTTCTGATATCATTTAAACCATCACATGAAGCTGAAGACATCAGACAGTTTTTTTGCCTGATCATCCCCTTGCAATTAATTTTCTAGGTATCACAAATATCTGCACATTAGACCCCAAACAAACAAGAATAAAAACCATAATAGATAATGTTACTCATATATATATATATATATATATATATATATATATATATATATATATATATATATATATATATATATATATATATATATATATATATATATATTCTTGTAGAAAACTTGGGTTCTACATGTACCAGCATTCTCAGATACACATAGTCTAAACAATGAGAGCAGATGCCAGTCAGTCCATAAAGAAACAGCAAATCTAAGATTACTCTCTTTATAAATGGATATTACTCAGTGATACATATGATTTGTTGGTTGATTTTTAGCACTTTATTGGACAATGTCACATAAAGGAAATGAGAGCTAAGTACCTTTCCCAAATAATCAGCAAAAATGCTGACTCTAGTTGGCTTGGGCAGGTATCAAACTCAAGTCCCTTGAATTACAATGCATACTGGACCTCAAATTGGAAACATTTTCATTCTGGATCAGCTAGACATTATGAGTTCTTTCAGTGAACACCAGATGTTGATATACCATCCATTCTGGAGGAGCACTGAACACAAGATTTTCAAGATGGCCACTGTGTGGGCCATATTGGATCAGTGGTTGCACCATTTTCATATTAGACCAACTGGATATAGGGATAAATGTGTGTGTAAAGTTTCATGGCAATCCTCCTGGGTTTTGGACAGGTGGGAATCAAAAAGTTGTGCTAATGGACGAAAGGACAATGAATGACACAATCCTGTGTAAGGATCTTCTGAGCAATAGAGGTAACAACATTCAACTCTTGAAATTGCAATATTTATTAACTTTATGTATTCTTTTGATTTTGCTTTAGGTTAAATATTTAGAATAATTTTTGGAATCCTTCTTCATCATATGAGTGTTAGTTTATTGTTCTTTAAACAATTACTTTTAAAAAAATGTTCTCCATACAGTTTATCACAAATAAATGAAACATAACCATTTTACACTGTTCAGTTCTGATCACTGGAAATCCTCATTGTATTTACCAAATTATTTTTAAATATACATTAAAGATCACTTTGTCTTTAAATTAACACCGTGTTCTGCATCTATTCAACCTACAAGTGATGTGACTATATATGGAAACAAAAGCAAACAGCTTGATTGTTTTAAATAATTTAAAAAAGTTAATATCAAAGTTTCCTGTTAAAATCAAATCATCTGGCATAACCTGAAAAAATATTTACAATATGTGCTTAATCTATCCAATTAATTTGGCATTACACAAAATCCTTATCTGATAAAGTGGCAAAGCATATCTTGTCAAAATGAATAACAATAACTTACCTTCCATTGTAAAAGCATAATTGTACAAAGAGCTGTCCAATTCATCCACATTCAGTAACTTGTTCATCTGTGAAAATCTGTACAACACCTTTGCCATCATGAGTGATATCCCCTTTGACTTTCAAAATTATCTTTACCATGATCAAGGAAATCCTAGAAGGCTTTCAAAAATGTACTTTGCTGAGATGAACGATGTCTTCAAATGCTTTCAAAATAAATGGTACAATACTTCTATACAACCTATGTGTAGACTTCCTATTTAGACATAAAATTAAATTCAAGCCAAAATCCAGCTTAAACATAATTAAACTTTATATATTTTCTTCACATAAACATTTTCGAAAACATTCAGACAACTAATATAATACTCTATTCAGGCAAAGCTTTAAATCAAAGTAAACAGACAAGTTATGATAGACATTTTCAAAGAGGTAAACAATTACCAAAGATTGGTCTTTATCATAAAACAAAATTGAGGCAAAAAAATCCGTGTAAAAATATTAATGACAAATAGTTAACCTTGCAGATGAGAGAATCCCTCAGGAAGGAATCCATTATCTCAATCTGAAATCGAAGTTATAATGCTGGTGCTTTGTTTCTGACATTTTCATTCATTATTGGAACAATATGGACTGAATTAAGGTATGTAGTTCAAAAAGCATTTACTGTACAGAGCAATCTACTTCACACAATATGCATTAAGAATCCTCAGACTGATTCAGGTCTAAAATCTAGCAACTCATTAATTCTACAATAAAGCTGCTATGAATTCAGATGCCGTCAGATGAAAAAAAAAATTGTCTTCAAACCATCTCGAAGAGATCAAGGTCTTATTACAGACCAATCCTCAAATAAACCGGCAAAGATGAAGGTCCTTTTAAAGAATAGTTCTAAAGTCACATATCAAAGTTTTATCAATGATTAGTTTTTAACCAAATGGCACATATCAGGTCCTATCAAAATACAGATCCCAAACAAACTGGCACAGATCAAGGTCCTATGAAAGAATAGACCTCAAACAAATTGGCACAAATCAAGATCATATCAAACTGGAGTCCTCAAACTACCACAGATCAAGGTCCTATGAAAAAATAGACCTCAAACAAACTGGCACAGATCAAGGTCCTATAAATAAGAGTCCTCTAAAAAACTGGCATAGATCAAGGTCCTATGAAAGAATATACCTCAAACTAACTGGCACAGATCAAGGTCCTATAAAATAATAGTCCTCAAACAAACTGGCACAGATCAAGGTCCTATAAATAAGAGTCCTCTAAAAAATTGGCATAGATCAAGGTCCTATGAAAGAATATACCTCAAACAAACTGGCACAGACCAAGTTCCTATGAAAGAATATACCTCAAACAAACTGGCACAGACTAATCAAAGTACATTCAGATATACCATGATTAACATGCAGAAATTCAACTTCAGCATCGAACTTTAATCAGATCGGTTGATGAAACCACAATTGATGCCAGACAATTGCATGACATCTTAAAAAGTAGACCTCAATTAAAATTACATTCTGTACTGACCTGCTTAGCTGACCTGATCCCCCTAAACAGCAATGGCAACCCTTACATGCCTTGGGTCAAGTTTGACAACATGTCAATGATAATACCTAGTTTTTCATTGTAAGAATGAAGAGAGCAACTGCCCTTGATGTTTTGTGTAGCCAAAATCAGGTTCTATATGAGGTCCTCCAAGCACTATCATACATAATCGACTGTTCTGTGAGTAATATAATTTAAATTAGTTCATACCTTATGTAGACATTTGGAAGTTAATTGTACATGCAAACGTATTTCATTCATGCCATGAAAACTAATTATGCTTCACATTTTGTTTCAAGATTGACTTCTACAGAAAATGAATCCTTGTATAGGGTTTATTTGTAAAGAACATGAAATAAATGACTGACAAAATGAGGGGAAATTTAATGTCTGTAAGAGTGACTATCAGACAGGCAACTATGGCCTTTTAATCATCTAATCTACTTAGCACTGATCAACAATATAGACAGATTTCATCTTTATGATATTATTAAAACTTAAAAAGGGTAAATGAAATTGGACAAACAAAAATCAAATAACATGTTATTTGAGCTTGAAAGACAACAACTGTAAACAGCATACCTAAGGATTTGACGATGTTTATATATCATACAGATGTTTATATATCATACACTACACTATTACTAACAGACTGGTGTATGAATTAACAAATTTTTCATTCTTCCCCTGACTGTCAGTTAACAAATATCTAAATAGGAACCTGACTGGTCAACTGACAAATCTTCAATTCATACATTGCCATGTTGACTTTGGAAGCTACAACTGTTACTACACTTGGCATACTTATACTTCAAGAAGGCAATCACTGTATGATAGAAAAGGATTTACCCCCTAATTTACCAAAATATTACTTAAATGCAATTGAAATCACACTAAAATCCAAGCAGCAAACATTCAAATATTAGGGTAAATGCTATTCAGAGAATGTGAAACTGCAAATGGAAATGAAATGCAGCTTTTGGCTAAGTGCCATAGGGGTCAGAGAAAAAGTGACAACACTCCATAAACCTGGATGCTGAACAATGGAAAGTGAATTATGCCTATTGTTCCTGCATGACAAGACTGCAGGTCTCATTTTCATTTGCCTTCTTTCAGATAATAATAAATGATGAAATGAAAGAATATCAGAAATAAATAAAAGAACAGAAAGAGAAAGAAAAATACTGTACCATTTAATAATAGAAAAAGAAACAAATGTACTTTACAATTTATGGATAAAAAGAAAAAGAAGTGTACTTATCAGTATAAAAATAGAAAGTGAAACATATACTGTATTGTTTACTGAAATGTACTTTTTATGAATACAATGAGAGACAAATGTACTTTATTGTTTATGAATATAAAGAGAATGAAATTTACTGTACTGTTTAAGAATAAAGTGAGAAACGTGTGTACTGTTTAAGAATAGAAAGAGAAACAAAGGTTCTATACTTTTTTTAAAAATACAATGAGAAATAATTTGCTGTGCTTTGAAGAAAAGAAAGAGAAAGAGAAGTACTGTATGGTTTAAAAATAGAAAATGTAACAAATGTACTGTACTCTTTAAGAGCAGAGAAAGTAAGAAATCTACTGCACTTTTTAAGAATATGATTAAAATGAAATGTACTGGACTGTATACCAATACTGATCCAGCTTTTCAACAGTAAATATTTATTACTGTAATTATTTGTGATTTTAATTCAAAATGTAACAGACAGCCAGAGACACTCAACCACCCCCACTCTGCAATACTGGGATTCTTCAGAGCAAAAAAAACAAACTCCTGAATCCAGATAATTGTGCCATGTTTAACATGTATTACAAAAACAAAAACAATCACAAGTGCAGTAACAGAAGCAATAGGACTATATTTAAAATGAGGTACATGTTTGAAATATTGCTGAGAGATTTTGATCATGTACACCTGCATGCAAAAATAAGATTAGCTATGTTTACAAACTAATTCTGTCTTTTGATATTGCTACTGAAATTGCTTTAAAATGAAATTTTAAAAAGAAAGTTTAAACTTTTAACAGAATTTATGAACTTAACTATATTTATAGACAACTAAAAGTGTTCATCTTACCCTTTTGCATTTATTAAAATTTAACGTTCTTTGAATATTTGTTGTTTTGTTTTTAAATATATGAATGCAAACTTCTGAAATAAAAACGATTGGTTTTGCTCTCGGTGACATGGTACATTTTACTCCCAATGTTGCCAATAACCTGTCCCTTAATTTTACCAAGCATTTTATAGCAATTGCCAGATTTTTCCCTGTCTTAATCCTTTGTCTCTTTTTTAATTGTTCTATTATAAAATTTCCTTTAGTTTCAAAAACAATTGTATAGTTCAATATACTTTTTAATTTTCATATCTTTAACTGACTCATATGTAATTTTTCCTTTCCATCCTTGGTTTAAATCTAAGTAATGACAGCCTTGTTTAAATATCAATGACAATGGGTGGCTTAGCACACTTCACTTGCTAAAGTTGAGTTTGTTTTATTTTTCCATGGATAAAATTTTGTGCTAAAATGTTGGTTCACAATATTATTGTTGTGCTTATAATTGTTCCTGGACTTTTTATCATTTATTTTCAAACAATTAACAGACATTGCACTGAGGTTAAGCTCATTCTTAAATGATCTTTACCATCTGATCTCTGGAATCAGAGGCATTCTTTCTGTACCCAATGGCTGTCTACCTGTAAGGTTTTAGCATACCAAAATTCACTGCCAAGAGGCATTCTTTCTGTACCCAATGGCTGTCTACCTGTAAGGTTTTAGCATACCAAAATTCACTGCCAAGATCAGCCTGTGGAAAGATGTGAGGATGGACAGAAGGAGAGATTCACATGAATTCAAAGTAATTTTGATGTTCTGTACAGCATTTGCAGATTAAATAATGTTCATACAAGCTTTCCTGTAACCTTCCATACAATGGCAAACTTTGTTGCTTTCTTCTTATTTTAAAAAATTATTTTGTGAATTTGGGCACAATAATGGCATACTGTCACAGCACAAAGTTTCATGGGAGATGCTAAAATTGATTAACTTAGCTTGGGAATGAAAAATTCAGAAGAATAAATTTCACTTTGGAAATTAAAGTCAATAAAAACATTGCCCTAATGTATCAATGGTAACCATACTGCTGTCTACACTCACCTGGGTATCTTAATTATGAATCTTATATCTAATATCCACCAATATTTAATTTTTCTAATTTGCTAAAAGGTTTAGTTCTGTAAAATTTCAAACCCATAACTAAATTACAAATACAACAGTCACCATTCTTGTACTCAAGCGATTTAAGGTAAAACATGTGAAAAGAATGCTTTTTACAAACATAAAATTGGTTTAAAAAAGCATTTCAAAACTGTTCAAGCTAAAAGTTAGTTTGTGATACATATCTTTTAAAAAGAACTACTTCTAAATTGATTTTTTTCTATAAAAAAACTAAAATTAGCAACATGACTGTATTACAGACTTCAAAGTTCAATTATTTATTATATTATATAATGCATGTACCTATAATTACAGTTCATTAATTTATTATATTACATGTATGTAACTACAATCAAAGTTCACTCATTTATTATTGTGTGTATACTGTTCAATGTCTACAGAATTTTTTCATTTTTTGTGCATACTGTATGGTGTTTACATTCAGAGTTCATTCATTTATTATATTATGTGTATGATTTATGGTGTCTATAGAATTCATTCATTTATTATATTACATGTATGCTGTATGGTATTTAGAATCAGATGTTATTCATTTATTTTATTACATCTATGGTGTTTATGGAGTACATTCATTTATTACATTACATGTATGCTGTATGGTGTCTATAGAACTCATTCATTTACCACATTACATGTATGCTGTATGGTATTTAGAATCAGATGTTATTCATTTATTACATCTATGCTGTATGGTGTTTATGGACTTTGTTTATTTATTACATGTATGCTGTATGGTGTCTATAGAACTCATTCATTTATTACATTACATGCATGCTGTATAGTGTTTACAATCCCATAACAATTTAGCAAGCTTAAGCAGTTGACTACATGCAGTTAATTTTAAAGACTGAATTTCAATGTAAGTGATGGTCATGCATACATTGTTGGACTTTTTTAATTTAAATCCCAACATATATGATTTCATATGAGTTAATCAAAAGAAGAGTTATGTGTTGTGATTACCTTAATGATTTCAATTAGTGACAATTTTTGGCAATTATTTTGTTACCATTGGCTGTCAAAAACATGAGACTTGACCAGTTTGGGCTATGTTTTAATGACCAGTACATAAGGATCTTGATGAGATTAGGGTAAGTCTTAAATCTGACCATGATTAGGCCAAGTCCTTATTGCCCTTATGTGATGAGGAGATTAGACCATGTCTTAATTACCAGTAAGAAAGGATGAGGAAGAGATTAGACCAGGTCTTAATTACCAGTAAGAAAGAATGAGAAGAGATTGGGCCAGGTCTTAATTACCAGTAAGAAAGGAGGGTGAAGAGATTGGGCCAGATCTTAATTACCAGTAAGAAAGGAGGATGAAGAGATTAGACCAGGTCTTAATTACCAGTAAGAAAGGAGGATGAAGAGATTAGACCAGGTCTTAATTACCAGTAAGAAAGGAGGATGAAGAGATTATACCAAGTCTTAATTACCAGTAAGAAAGGAGGATGAAGAGATTAGACCAGGTCTTAATTACCAGTAAGAAAGAATGAGGAAGAGATTGGGCCAGGTCTTAATTACCAGTAAGAAAGAATGAGGAAGAGATTGGGCCAGGTCTTAATTACCAGTAAGAAAGGAGGGTGAAGAGATTGGGCCAGATCTTAATTACCAGTAAGAAAGGAGGATAAAGAGATTAGACCAGGTCTTAATTACCAGTAAGAAAGGAGGATGAAGAGATTATACCAAGTCTTAATTACCAGTAAGAAAGGAGGATGAAGAGATTAGACCAGGTCTTAATTACCAGTAAGAAAGAATGAGGAAGAGATTGGGCCAGGTCTTAATTACCAGTAAGAAAGAATGAGGAAGAGATTGGGCCAGGTCTTAATTACCAGTAAGAAAGGAGGGTGAAGAGATTGGGCCAGATCTTAATTACCAGTAAGAAAGGAGGATGAAGAGATTAGACCAGGTCTTAATTACCAGTAAGAAAGGAGGATGAAAAGATTGGACCAGGTCTTAATTCCCAGTAAGAAAGGAGGATGAAGAGATTAGACCAGGTCTTAATTACCAGTAAGAAAGGAGGATGAAGAGATTAGACCAGGTCTTAATTACCAGTAAGAAAGGAGGGTGAAGATATTGGGCCAGGTCTTAATTACCAGTAAGAAAGGAGGATGAAGAGATTAGACCAGGTCTTAATTACCAGTAAGAAAGGAGGATGAAGAGATTAGACCAGGTCTTATTGACCAGTAAGAAAGGAGGGTGAAGAGATTGGGCCAGGTCTTAGTTACCAGTAAGAAAGGATGATGAAGAGATTGGGCCAGCAGGAGTAGAAGAAGATTGTGTCAGGCCTTAATTAAAAGTATGTAAGAATGACAATAAAATTGAATCAGTTCTTCATTACAGGAATGTGAGGATGATAATGAGACTGGAACAGGTCTTCAGTAGAGATATGTGATCAGCATGCTGAAGTTGTATCCCCATAGAAAGTTAAGAACTTACAATTGTAGTATATGTAGTACACTAATGCAAGTATTTCAGCAAGTGATTTACAGGAGTAATGAGAATTCTAAACTTCAGACACCCATCAGGATTTGTCAAGGAAAGAGCATTGGTTAAGTAATACAGCATATGCACAATGCATATTTTTAGCAGTACTGGAGTTGCAGAGATTTTGCCATCTAAGAATGAGATCGCAAGAAAACAATGTATACATTTATCATCATATATATTATAAATTTCCTAAATATCTCAATTTTAAAATACAATTAGCTTAATTTTAAAGTCTGTATATTGGACAAAACTGCTAAATTTTATTTCAGTAGTGCAGTCAGATCTTACTTATAAATAAAAACAAAATGCTTTTCGCATTTGATCTTTTTAATAATAACAAAACTTTTCTTGGGAGACAACCACTTTTGCCAAGAAACTGTGGTCTCTCAGGTGATATTTCATAGCAGTGGTATTGCAAGACAGGTTGTACTGTATAAACATTCTTCTACTATAATGTAATATGTTGAACATCACATTCTGTCCCTAGACAGAAATAAACATCATGTGACTTCATTAGTCTGATAGATTTGTATAAGGATCATATATATCATTCTTTCAAATATAATTGATATTGAGTAATCATTTACTCTTACACTAGCCACCAGGGAAAGTCAATGCCATGACGATATTTAGACACAATATTATGATGACCAGTTATCAGTACAAAATGGAACCAAAGTTTGGTCACATGATTTCAAACATTAGTCACTGTCAATCCCATACTCTACAAGCATTAAATTAATCTATCTATCAATAACAATCTAATCACAACTTCTGATGATAAAGAGGAAAAAGAAAAAAAAAGGAAAAACAAGAAGTGGTAAACAGAAAATTATGTTATTCATCAAAATTGGTTCATGTAGGTAAACAATGCAGTGACAGGGATGGGTGGCATCAAAGAATTTGGTTAGGGTCCAGAATTCCAAAATGTTAATTACCAACTCATGTACAACAGTAATTTAAATTCCTATGGCAAATCTGATGGGCACAAAAGTCCATGTCATGGCAGGTGTGTGATTCTCTAATCTTATCACAGAGTTTAATTATATCATAATTTCATAATTAGATGTAATAAAACTGTAATGTCCTATTAATCAGAAGAAAAAAAAACAATGACCCAATTATGTACTCAAAGTTAATGAGACCTACCAATTTACTGGCAGCATCACAAAATGTACCCAGAGAGATGGGACATCCCCATATATCAGTGTACTGCCAGACTCACAAAAATACCCAGAGGTGGTACATCCCCATATCTCAGTGTACTGCCAGACTCACAAAATGTACCCAGAGAGGTGGGACTTCCCCATATGTCAGTGTACTGCCAGACTCACAAAATATACCCAGAGAGGTGGGACATCCCCATATATCAATGTACTACCTGACTCACAAAATGTACCATGAGAGGTGGGACTTCCCCATATATCAGTGTACTGCCTGACTCACAAAATATACCCAGAGGTAAGACATCCCCATATATTGGTGTACTGCCAGACTCACAAAATGTCCCCAGAGAGGTGAGACATCCCCATATATCAGTGTACTGCCAGACTCACAAAATGTACCTAAATAGATGGGACATCCACATATTACCATTATGTAGATACCAAAATGCCCACACCACCTAGGTAGGAGCAATGGAAAATTCAATACAGAAGTGCTCAATATACTTTCACAAGTGATCTTGACAAGCATAAAAAATAATTACTTTAAAGATATAAAAAATATCATTAAAAATATGCCATGTAACTTACAAGAGATGCAGGACATCTTTGTTTTAACATGTGAATTTATAATTGGATTCCCTATTTAATGTCATCAATATTCAGTAAGTTGAAACTACTTTTAAAAGAAATAAACAAATTGCCTATTTCAATATACCTGGTAGTGATCACTGATTTTATTCTGGCATCAACATTCAATAAATTCCTCAGGTGCATTTCTACAAATCCTTGAGATTTAGTCTTATTGAAACATGAAAAATAACATGTATGATCACTAGTCTTAAAAATAAATTTTAAAAAACTTTTTTTTACATGCAATTTAAAAGTTTATAATTAATTTCAGTACTATGGATGTCTTCACATGTAATATAAAAGTTGTATAGTTTAACCGAGTACTTTGGACTTTTTTATACATTCAATTTTAAAGATTTTATTGTGAATTTCAGTACTTTGAACTATTTTACATGCAATTTAAACATTTTATGGCAAAACTCCAGTTCTTTGGACTATTTTACATGCATATTTAAAAGTTTATCTATAATGAAATCCAATACATTAAAACAAAATGTAATCCTCTCTCTTTGCAGTCAGAGAATAGATCAGGATTACATCATTTTAACCCATATGTACATGATGGGGGATGCTGATTACTTTCTTGTTGCTGACCAGAAATAAAATAGGTACAACAACACAGCAAAGCATCAACACCTTGAATGCCATGTGATATCTGGCATTGATGCATGCATATGGCCATATTCATATTTTGTGTCCATCAATGCCATATGACATTGATTTTGATACATGGATATGGCCCCATTCATACAGTTCATCCAACAATGCCATATGACATCTGATGTTGATACATGGATATGGCCCCATTCATACAGTTCATCCAACAATGCCATATGACATCTGATTTTGATACATGGATATGGCCCCATTCATACAGTTCATCCAACAATGCCATATGACATCTGATGTTGATACATGGATATGGCCCCATTCATACAGTTCATCCAACAATGCCATATGACATCTGATTTTGATACATGGATATGGCCCCATTCATACAGTTCATCCAACAATGCCATATGACATATGATTTTAATACATGAATATGGCCCCATTCACACAGTTCATCCAACAATGCCATATAACATCTGATGTTGATAAATAGATATGGCCCCATTCATACAGTTCATCCAACAATGCCATATGATTTCTAAATGTTTATACATGGATATGGCCCCATTCATACAGTTCATCCAACAATGCCATATGATTTCTAAATGTTTATACATGGATATGGCCCCATTCATACAGTTCATCCAACAATGCCATATGATTTCTAAATGTTTATACATGGATATGGCCCCATTTACACAATTCATCCAACAATGCCATATGATTTCTAAATGTTTATACATGGATATGGCCCCATTCATACAATTCATCCAACAATGCCATATGATTTCTAAATGTTTATACATGGATATGGCCCCATTCATACAGTTCATCCAACAATGCCATATGACATCTGATTTTGATACATGGATATGGCCCCATTCATACAGTTCATCCAACAATGCCATATGACATCTGATTTTGATACATGGATATGGCCCCATTCATACAATTCATCCAACAATGCCATATGATTTCTAAATGTTTATACATGAATATGGCCACATTCATACAGTTCATCCAACAATGCCATATAACATCTGATGTTGATACATGGATATGGCCCCATTCATACAGTTCATCCTACAATGCCATATGACATCTGATTTTGATACATGGATATGGCCCCATTCACACAATTCATCCAACAATGTCATATGATTTCTAAATGTTTATACATGGATATGGCCCCATTTACACAATTCATCCACCAATGCCATATGATTTCTAAATGTTTATACATGGATATGGCCCCATTCATACAGTTCATCCAACAATGCCATATGATTTATAAATGTCTATACATGGATATGGCCCCATTCATACAGTTTATCCAACAATGCCATATGACATCTGATGTTGATACATGGATATGGCCCCATTCATACAGTTCATCCAACAATGCCATATGACATCTGATGTTGATACATGGATATGGCCCCATTCATACAGTTCATCCAACAATGCCATATGATGATTTTGATGCATGGATATAGAGATATTGCATGGATTAGATAATTTTTTATGTAAAAATATTGAATATATACAGCTGATGAATTTCTGCAAGTTTTTTATGTCCATTTTAACCAGTGCCCACTATATTTGACAAACCAGGTACAAGTAAACAAATACAACAGACCTACTTAATCAATAACTTGTTTCTCAAATCTGTTTAAATTTTGATTAAAGAAAATTAATGCATTATTACCTCTATAATAAGCTGGCATATTTCCTGTCCTGCTTAAATCTCAGATCTAGGTTTGTTTCACCATTGGATGTAACTCCTCTTCCAATGCAATCCCAGCTTTAAACACAGTGGATTCTTATTTTTTATAGAGGTAGACTGATACCCCATACAGTTTTTGTCCCTGTCTCAAGGTCGAATTCAGTATAAAAAGTCACTGCAGCCAATAGATTTTAAAATATTCAAGCCTGAGTTTGGGTTACAGTATTTGTAGTGATGTCCTGAATCTGTTACAAAGCATGATGAATCTTTTAATGGTGATGGAATTGTATTGATTAACCCTGGATAAACTAATGATCATGTGTTCAGGAGATAACAAAGACTGACTGATGCTGTTGTACATATGAGGGATGTGGAACCTGCTAAACAGCAGTAAACAAATATTTGGAGATTTATGATGCAATTAAAAATGACACACTACCAGAAAATTATAAAAACTTGGGCTGGAGTCAATTTAGTGCAAAATGATAGCACAATGGGACAATATACAGATATCTTAACCATAACTTTTATTAACAAAAGACTATATTTTGAAAGGTATTTTGCTCATTAGGTTTGTTTTCATGTAAAATGGACTTCATGTTTCTGAAAGTATATGTGGCCCAAGACATGCTCACAGACACACACACACACACACACAAACATGTACATCCATACTAACAAACCCATGACATATCCAAGTGATTGCAAAAGGATGAAGCTTGATGAAATAAATATACTTTAAGAGCTCATCCAGCATTTACATGTGACCCCTACAAAAATAGTCATAAATAACTACAGCCATTATCCACCAGTACTGAATAATTTCCTAGTATATCTTTAAAAAAAGTTATACATAGTCATATGAAGTACCTGTCAAAAGACAACAAAAGTAATTTGAAAGGGCTAGTTATGCTACTGAGCATGCCTAATGAGGGTCAACTCTAGTAGGTAATCTATTACTTTACTATAGTAATAGATCAACTATGATAAATATATCAACTATGATCAATTACTTTACTCTGGTAGTAGCTCAACTACAATCAATTACTTTACTCTGGTAATAGGTCAACTATAATTTATTACTTTACTCTGGTAATAGGTCAACTACAATCCATTGCTTTACTCTAGTAGTAGCTCAACTGCAATCCATTACTTTATTCTGGTAATAGGTCAAATATAATCCATTACTTTACTCTGGTAAAAGGTCAACTACAATCCATTGCTTTACTCTAGTAGTAGCTCAACTACAATCTATTACTTTATTCTGGTAATAGGTCAAATATAATCCATTACTTTACTCTGGTAATAGGTCAAATATAATTCATTACTTTACTATGGTAATAGGTCAACTATAATTCATTACTTTACTCTGGTAACTGGTCAACTAAAATCCATTACTTTACTGTAGTAGTAGCTCAACTACAATCCATTACTTTACTCTGGTAATAGGTCAACTATAATTCATTACTTTACTCTGGTAATAGGTCAACTACAATCCATTGCTTTACTCTAGTAGTAGCTCAACTGCAATCCATTACTTTATTCTGGTAATAGGTCAACTATAATTCATTACTTTACTATGGTAATAGGTCAACTACAATCCATTGCTTTACCCTATAGTAGCTCAACTACAATCCATTACTTTACTCTGGTAATAGGTCAAATGTAATCCATTACTTTACTCTGGTAATAGGTCAACTATACTTCATTACTTTACTCTGGTAACTGGTCAACTAAAATCCATTACTTTACTGTAGTAGTAGCTCAACTACAATCCATTACTTTACTCTGGTAATAGGTCAAATATAATTCATTACTTTACTATGGTAATAGGTCAACTATACTTCATTACTTTACTCTGGTAACTGGTCAACTAAAATCCATTACTTTACTGTAGTAGTAGCTCAACTACAATCCATTACTTTACTCTGGTAATAGGTCAAATATAATTCATTACTTTACTATGGTAATAGGTCAACTATACTTCATTACTTTACTCTGGTAACTGGTCAACTAAAATCCATTACTTTATTGTAGTAGTAGCTCAACTACAATCCATTACTTTACTCTGGTAATAGGTCAAATATAATCCATTACTTTACTATGGTAGTAGGTCAACTATAATCAGTTAGTTTACTCTGGTAATAGGTAAATTATAATCCATTACCTAACTTACACAATATGTCAACCATAATATAGTACTTTACTCTGACAACAGATCAACTATAATCAATTACTATCATATTATGTCAGTTTATAATAATCTATTACTTTACTCTGACAATAGGTAAACTATAATCCCTTACTTTACTCTGGTAACAGGTCAATTATAATCCATTACTTTACTCTGATAATAGGTCAATTATCATCCATTACTTTACTCTGATAATAGGTCAATTATCATCCATTACTTTACTCTGATAATAGGTCAATTATAATCCATTACTTAGTTCTGGTAATAGGCCAATTATAATCCCTTACTTAGTTCTGGCAATAGGTCAACTATAATCCATTACTTTACTCTGATAATAGGTCAATTATCATCCATTACTTTATTCTGATAATAGGTCAATTATCATCCATTACTTTACTCTGATAATAGGTCAATTATAATCCATTACTTTACTTGGCAATACCAATAATCCATTACCAATAGATCAAGTATTCTTATTCTAGCAGTAAGAAAGTTTAATCCAATAATCCAATTACTTTAAATGGTTGTCTCATCATTTACAGGGACAATATTGGAAGTTTTGTGTGACAATAATACAATTTATGTCCATCTACTAGAGTATAATGTAGAAACGAAAAGGTTAAGATGAAATATAAGTTATAAGGGATATTTCAAACATACATGGCATATTTACTTGCAATGTCATATGGAACAAGTAAAGCCAGCTTATCTACATCATCCCAATAGGATATATTCTTGTTGCACAACTTTTGAGATTCATCCTAAGTTCTCAAAATTTACAGCAAACAATAAAATACTCAAAAACCATGCATAATACATCATTCCCTCTCTGTATGGCCTTTTGTTATAAAACATCACCTGTTATAAGGTAGGTATTGACATTGATTCCATTTTATCATGTAGTAGTAAAATTATAGGTATAGTGCACCTCATTATAAAGTAATACTTGATTCCATAGCTCCTATACATGGTGTTGTAATGGTGATTGACTACTGTAATGCAAGCCATGACTTTGTTTACATTGATAATCTTGCCCCAAATTAATCTAATCATGTAGACTGGAAAAAGAGCAAAATATCTACAGAGAATTTTAACAACTTATATCCTAAATAACTGCATTTTTTCAATTGAAAGTTTTCTTAGCAGTACCCATATGCAATTATGTATGCATATATGTTATGCAGTGTTATCACTCAAATCATTTTTCAAATATTTTTGTCAGTATCTTGTGGGATCCCATTTTTGCAGATTTCATGTTGTGTGACTGATGATTCTCATACTGTGGCTTGTGTATAACTTATCTGCATTTAGGTCAAAAACTTTGCAAATCACCATATTAGGTCCATACTGTGACTTCTTTTTATTTACATGGCAACAAATATAATTTTGATTGTTACCTACAAGTGTTCAGTCAATAAAAATTAAAAAAACTATCTATGTAGGTCTCAGCTGTAATTTATTTTCATTAACAGCTTGTGTGATTTAGATTTTTAATGTAGCTTTAAATTTTTTAGTCATATTGCTATAATCCCTGTGATGTCTAGGACTAGGGCATCATGCCACAGACATGTGGCATGATGTCCCACCCAGTCACATTATCCTGACACCAGGCCAACCAGTCTTTACACTAACCTCTTATATCCAAGGCAGATGCTCTAACCACTTAGGCCACCAGGGTGATTTTTTTTTCATTCACATTAAAACATAATAACAAAACCTACATTAAGCTGAACATGAACCCAAATTAATAGTGTCATTAAACAAGAAGAAATGTTCAAAGGCTACCACTATATGCCCTAATATGTGTACCCCTACATGCCCTAAAAAGGGTGCCACTAAATGACAAAGGTTACCATGGATATCCCCTGACAAATTGGTGGTGAGGAATAGAAGAAAAAATGACATATAATGAAAAAGATCAATACAACAGTATTGCTAAACTCACTAAACTCCTACTATTGAATATTTCATTTAAGATTATCTACAAATCAGGCATACAAAGTAACAGTGACAAAATAATGCAACAGATCAATTCAACAGTATCACTAAATTGATACTACGGAATATTTTATGAAGCTTATCTGGTTTTCATAATGACCATCTAAATTATTAAGTGGTACTGTGATGGATTTGTAATTACTGTAATCCACATATAAAATGTATAATTACCTAATTATCTGAGCAATTATCATTGAAAAATGTGTTAGATTAATGATACACCCAAGTGTATCATCAAAAACAAGTATATTCTGTCCAGGGCAGAATTTTTATGTGTACTATCTATACAGTACCTCTCTTTCCTGACTTGGAGAGCACAGCAACATCTGAACATAATGAAGCTTCTGATAAGATCAACCATTTCAGCCAACAAAATTGAAATTGTTCAATTCTGTTAATTGTGGAGACAAAGCCTTTTCATTCTACCTGTTTAGGGTACAAGGGAGATTAAGTTTTTTTTCAATTAAAATTGGCACCCTCAAACACTGAGACAAAAAATAATTATTATTTATTTAACAACATATTTTTTTATTTATGTATTTATTTATGTATTATTATTATCATGATTATTATTATTATGATGATGATGATTATTATTATTATTATTATTATTATTATTATTATTATTATTATTATTATTATTATTTTATTATTATTATTGTTGTTGTTGTTGTTTATATAAAGTCTATGTGTGATATTTCTGTGTCTTAATATTTTTGTACACAACATGTACCCAACAATGAACAGTGTTAACACAAACACATATTAGGTCTATGTGTATTATTTCTATTTAAGGAAATTGTCTCACAGCATGTTTACACTATCTCAGTCTCAGTCCCAAAGATTCACCTCTCACATGTAATCATTTTTTATGCTAATAGATTACCTTTGGTTATATTTCAAACAAAGCCAGCAAATCTTTATAAGTGCTTTTGTAATAAGTTTCAAGTTTTATAGTAAAGCTGTAGATGGAATAATAAAAAGATCATTTCTGACTCATATATTTTCCAAGCAATCTGCATCTTATTAACATGCTGATAAAAGTGAATCCAAAAGGTAATTTTTTTGCATTACACATTATTGCACACGTATGACCACCCAAATAACTGATCTCACAAAATTTACTACAATCTCACAAAATATTTTGTAAAATCTCATTTTAAAACTTTGAAAGTGTCAGATGGGTCATACAATGTTAATATTTACCTCAGAATGACTTTTCAATGCATATCACATGTCACAGGTCAGATGAAGATGAAAGATGTTGCTTTCTTTATCAATGATTTGTCAGTGCATACCACATTACAGGTCAGATGAGAATTTTGATTTTTACCTTTCAATCAATTTTTTTCAATGCATACCACATGTCAAAAGACAGATGAGAGTGTATGGTGTTGACTTTGATCAATTTTTTTCAATATATACCACTTGTCACAAGTTTGATGACTTGCTGATTTTTACCTACCAATGATATTTCAATTCATACCACATGTAAACTCTGTGAAGACCATGATCTGCAGGAATATATAATGCTGACTGATCAAAGTTCAGGCAACTCAATTAAAATAACTAATAGATCAGGCAGCAAGGAATCTAATCTGCTTTTGCATTTTGTGATGACAGACCTGAGTCTACATGCCCCACTCTTGGGTACTCCATAACCACCAGATAAAATACAATAGACTTTTATCTACAATATCTGCACTATTTGCAATAAAGAAAACTTAAATCTTTCTAATCTACTATGGAATCTATTATATTTGCATTATATAATATTTTGGTGGAGAATAAATTTTGACTAAACTGAAACCCATTTATTTATTTACATGCATATTTTAAAAGGACCACACATTCTGCATTGTACATTTCTGAATCCCCACCTTCTCTGCATGCCAGCCACTATCCTACATTGCAGGTTCTTCAGTACTTTGAATGTGAAATGTATGATTTAGTGGGGCATAGCCCCACATCATTGTATGATAGGATTTAATTCAATTGTTGAGATCAATAGCTATCAAGTTGATTACAGTACATCAGGAAGCTGTTTTTCCCAGTAGACATGGGGTCTAATTGTATCAAAGGTGCTATTATTGTGGATGATATAAAATGGCAACTGTCAGGGAAAACAACATTATAATCAGACAAGCACTGCAGAATCTTTGATCAAGGCACTACAACTGTATTACCTCTAATAAAAGAATACTCTAGTAAATACAATTATTTTGCTGATGCTGAAAATAAATTGAATTGAAAATTACATTTGCAAATTGTAATAATTCTTTAAAAGAGTATCACTGAATTAACTAAGCACAAGTCAAAAATGACAAAAACAATTGTTTCATCTTGTGTGAATAGTGGATATTTTGAAGTAGTCAAAATAGCTGTACAGGTCTGGACACAATGAGATGTTTTGACACAAGTATCAAAATAGCTGTACAGGTCTGGACACCATGAGATGTTTTGACACAAGTATCAAAATAGTCATACAGGTCTGGACACTTTGAAATGTTTTGACACAAGTATCAAAATAGCCATACAGGTCTGGACACAAAGAGATGTTTTGACACAAGTATCAAAATAGCCATACAGGTCTGGACACAATGAGATGTTTTGACACAAGTATCAAAATAGCCATACAGGTCTGGACACAAAGAGATGTTTTGACACAAGTATCAAAATAGCCATACAGGTCTGGACACAAAGAGATGTTTTGACACAAGTATCAAAATATCCATACAGGTCTGGACACAAAGAGATGTTTTGACACAAGTATCAAAATAGCTGTACAGGTCTGGACACAATGAGATGTTTTGACACAAGTATCAAAATAGCTGTAAATTATTGACTCAAGTCTCACAACAGTGAAACTTACAATAAATCCAGGAATAATGTATTAAACTGAAAGCATCTATACAAGCTAAAAAAAATTACAAAAAGTAATTAAAAATCTTATGATACTTTATCTCTTGATACATTATGCCAATAAAGAAACCCTGAATATTAATACATTGTGTCAATGAAGTATGGAGACCAGTCAAACTGCTAATTATGTTGGTACCATATATACTTGCTTATAAGACATGTCCAACTGCAAACTGTATAGACTCAGAGCTGCCACTGCATAATGCTCTGGCTGATCTAGTTCAAATATCCTCTGACCTTTTCCATCAATATTAAATCTTTGGATAGTTCAAATATCTAAAACAATGTTGGAAAGTTCAGAGAAAACATGGAAATTACTTTTTCACTCAGCAAGAACAGTTTACTGGTACATAGTCAAACAAATCAAACTTTAATTAAAACAATGTGAATATCAGAGAACTTTATAGATTTTTTAAACTTGCCACCTCAATGATGTCAATATTATCAAGTATTACAAATGGCCAAATGTTTTGAAATTTAGAAAACCTCAAATCAAATAGGTAACTCAAATTAAATATATATCAATTAAACTCAGCATACATGTAAAGGAACCAAACTGAAGAAGATCAAACAAGGTTAATGATTTTAAATGTATTTCTTATTTAAGTTACAGAAGGTCCTAATTTGCACATTTAGCTTGAGTTTGTGGGTGAATACACTAGGTTTGGCAAATACAGTATGCATGGACAATACAGAATACAGTAAGTTTTCAGAATACACTAGGCTTAGAGACACTCAATGCTTGAACAATACATTAGGTTTGGAGTATACAATAGGCTAGGAAATACACCAGACTTGGAGAATACACTTGGTTTCTTGAATACATTAAGCTTGGAGAAAAAAAAACTAGGTTTGTTAATACACTAGGTTTGATAAATACACTAGGCTTGGTGAGAGTAAAGTAGGTTTGGAGAATACACTAGGTTTATTGGAAGATACTAAGCTTGGAAAATACACCAGGTTTTAGGTAAATACAATAGGATCGGTGAATACACTAGACCCTGAGAATACACTGTTTGGAGAACAAAGAGGGTTTTGGAGAATATGATAGGCTTGGGAAGAACACTAAGCCCTCAGAAAACAGAATGTTTGGAGAATACACCAAGTTTTAGGTGAATACAAGTTTATGGGGAATACAATATGTTTGGAGCATACACTAGGCCCTGAGAATACACTATGTTTGGAGAATACACCAGGTTTTAGGTGAATGCAGTAGGCTTGGGGAGTACACCAAGTGCAGAGAATACACCAGGTTTGGAGAACAAACTAGGTTTTAAGGGGCTTTAACTGGAGCTTTTCCTAAAAAGGTTTTGAGATTACACTGCACTGGCCTTGTAAAATCTTTTGAGTGAAAAACTTGAACTCAAAATTCAAAGTCATAACAATATGACATTATGACATATCGCTACAATGATAAATTTTCTGAATTTGCATCACTTTAGTTCCTCTACTAAGTGTGCTAATTTTCAAGGGCAATGACATAACCTTATATGATAGCTAAATTTAGAGCTTGTTAGAGAGCAAGGTCATGATACAATTCTCTGATGAGTGAGCATTTCTCCTCCGTCAGTGAGAATATGGACCCTGTTATTATTTTCCAATGAACGAAATAGAGAATTTTTTCTTTATTTGTAAGAATATCGACTCTGATACCATGAGATTAGCAAAGCATTTCTCATCTGTCAAAGGCAATATGGACCCTGGTATCATTCTCCTGAATGAGTAAACTGAATCAGTAAAAATCAGTAATGTTACTGATATTTAACATAAAATCTCAAAAATTATAACCAACAGACATGAGAAAACAAACAAATATTGCTTGACCAGCCCATTCAATCTGCAGAATTTTTATTGACCAGCAACAACCAACACTAGCTAGTGATGCAGGAAAGAATTTTTTTCATGTTGTACTCCATACTAAGAAATAACATGGCAAGCAAATATTTATTTCACTTTGATATTCAGGTTAATAATTAATAATTGTAACCTATACTAGGGTACATATAAAACCTTTTGATCTGCTTTTGAATTCCTCCTACATATGTCTAGGGAATACACAACCCAATTAATTTGGCTCAACCTGATGATGAGTGCTCTGACCATATTTATCCATTAATAACCCCACTCAAACTTCAATCAAATTTGGCATGTATTTTTTTGTGACAACTTTGTCTGATAATAAGCCCATCTACAACTTGTTAAAAGTTATGCACAGTCAGTAAATATGCACACCAGAATTGGCCTATTTTTTATCCTGAAACATAGAAAAGTATCATATTGAACTCAATATCTACTCCTGCCTTAGTAAGCACATCCCACCCCTCATTTTGGTCCAAACTCTCATAAAAATATTCATCTTAAGGACATGTCTCAATGCCATGTGGGATGGGAGCAGCTTCAAAAACTCAAATGAAACCATTTATATCTGTTAGCTGACCGTATACTATAATTTTGAGGGTAAAATCAATATCAACAATGAAAAAGTATTTGTTTATTTTGACAATGTTGGGAGAAAAATTAGCAGAGAATGAAAAAGTGAAGAACTAACAATTGTACACATGCTAAGTGGATTATGGTGTGTGTGTGTGTGTGTGTGTGTGTGTGTGTGTGTGTGTGTGTGTGTGTGTGTGTGTGTGTGTGTGTGTGTGTGTAATAATTAACCTGAATAATAATTTCTTAAGTATACAGTGCAACTATTTTGCTGAAGATGGCAAGATGAATTTTGATATTTTCAAAGACATTAAATGTTCACAAATCAAAACCTTTATGCACATTAGTGACATACAATTTTTGGTAAATGTAGGTTTGTAAAATGAATTTTATTTTATCTACAGATGTGAAATCAAACATTTTAGTTTGCATACATCTTTTGGGACATTTCATACAATTACAGAGGCACCTATCCTTTAAACATTTCATACATTTACAGAGGTAACTATGCTTGGGACATTTCATACCATTTCATACAATATCGTTACAACTGTCTTAGGAACATTTCATACAGCTGTGACAGAAACAAATAAATTAAATTATCAGAGACAAACAAACACCATGTCACAAATTATTTTACTGCTTAAAAAAAGTCTTAAGTCCTTAACCACTGCTGTAGGAAAGCCAATTAAACTGATGTGCATTTTTATTACATGGCATTGTCTTTAATGAGAATGCATATGCCATTTTTATTTCACATCATTGCCTTTAATGAGAATGTATATGTCATTTTTATTACATATCATTGTCTTTAATGAGAATGCATATGCCATTTTTATTACATATCATTTAAAAACCTTTAATAAGAATGTATCTGCCATTTTTATTACACATCATTGCCTTTAATAAGAATCTATAAGCTATTTTATTACACATCATTGCCTTTAATGAGAAAGCATATGCCATTTTTATTACATATCATTACCTTTAATAAGAATCTATATGCTATTTTATTACACATCATTGCCTTTAATGAGAATGCATATGTCATTTTTATTACACATCATTGCCTTTAATAAGAATCTATAAGCTATTTTATTACACATCATTGCCTTTAATGAGAAAGCATATGCCATTTTTATTACATATCATTACCTTTAATAAGAATCTATATGCTATTTTATTACACATCATTGCCTTTAATGAGAATGCATATGTCATTTTTATTACACATCATTGTCTTTAATAAGAATCTATATGCTATTTTATTACATATCATTCATTGCCTTTAATAAGAATCTATATGCTATTTTGTTACACATCACTGCCTTTAATGAGAATACATATGCTATTTCATTAAAGATTATTGCCGAGTTCATGGTCAGCAGCAACATGTTTTTAAAGTCCAGGTATAAAATGCAGATGTGATTTTTTGAGCAGTTAGAATAGTGTGCAATTCATTTAAGGCAAAAGGTCAAAATATAGATGCAATTCAGGAAATCATCTACAAAGCAAGCAATGCTCAGAAAAACTATGTTTTAGAAAATCCTGATTGATGGAGTTTAATTTTGTAAAGCAGAGCATTTTATTCTTTGTACATACTGCAAACACCATCTGAATTAAGTCATTTTGGAGTATATGATATTTTTCAACAAACTAACACCATCCTGCATCAGGACAATACACAAACACACACATCAGTCCCAAAAGTAACTAACATGTTTAAAGAATCACACAGAGAGCATGTCAAAAGGTCTTAAGTTCTTTTCTGAAGTTTTCTTGTAGAGTACAATCTACACGTTTGACACTCACTGACAGCAATGCTCCTTAAAATCATTTTCTGTTATCTTATATATTTAATGAGATCTTCAGGGAAGTATGAACACCAGTGCCTGTTGTTTCTAACAAAGATGAACACAAATAAAACTTCCATTACCTTTAAACCCCACAGTGAACTATGGACAAAAGCAAGATGTAAACTAGGTTATTGTTTTAATTTAATGTGTGTGTATGTTTATGTTTATGTGAGTAGTGGGTATACATATGGGTGTGGACATGATATTTAACAATACTAAATCTGCCAGTTTTTTTTTTTGTTTGCACGTTTATTAAATGCTTCTATGACAGCATGTTTATTAAATGCTTCTAATATGTTTTCTTCAATGATTAAAATGTGAATTTACAGTCAATTGCTGCAGGCTTATATGAGTAGGCAACCTTTTCTCATCTGGTCGGATGCACTGACACCCATGGGACCTCAAAACATTAATTTTAGTTTCAACACCCTCTCCCCAAATACCTTCTGGAGGTTGACAGATATGATTTAGCTTCTTTCCTAAAAATCTGCAAAGCTTTTATAATTACAATAAATTAGTGAATTGCAATTTAAAAAAGTAATCTTAATGGCCTTATCATCATGGCGATAGCACTATATAATCCCCATGTTTGTTTTATTTTGAATTACATACATATATTACTTATTGTGGTAAAAAATTGTGTAATTCAAATGACAAATCATGGCAATAATGATGCATATTTATAATCTCAGAACCAGATGACACACAATGGCAAGAATCATGCATATTTATTATCTGTCACTTATAGTTGCTATTTATAAGCAACCATTTTAGTGGATTTAAATCTGGAACACTTACATTAATGGAGTCAACTAATAAAATTTAAATTCAATTTTCATTTGAAATATTAAATACAATATTTTACATAACTCTGTTGCAAGTAAATGGCATCTGTAGAGACTTACTTGAAATAAGGAATGCAGGTGAAATGAAGAGGTGTTGGAGGTAGTATTGGTGAACTATGACAGCCAAGTTCTCTCCCTTGAAGCAAGATTGGTACTGTATAACTGTTTGTCTTTAACTGTCATAAAAATGAAGAAACATTTGGAAACTGTAAATAGTAAATACTAGTACAAGGAACATTAGACAATATAAAATGAATAGATATCAATAAACTAAAAGGAATAATTAAACTTAACCTTGGAAAGATAAAATTTACTTTAAATTGTAGTAAACTCAAATGCTAAAAAATGAATTGATTTATCAGATATAGGGGTTAAGACTAATGATGTAATACTTACCTGTTGCTATTGCATAGCTAATATTTTTGGGTTGTAAATTACCCTCATCCATACACTGAAAATTCATCCTCCGATAAGGCGATTTTCTGAAAGCTTCCTGAGATCATTACCCTGCATATGCTCAACAGACTTCATGTTGTTTTTATTAGGACAAAGATAATTAGTGGGCTATCAGTGTGGAGTGGGAAGAGGGAATCTATATATAGCAAGAGGCATTTATTTATCATTAAAATTAGTTTTACCTAACTCCCTAAAACTACATTTTAATATCAGCACTACATTCCCTTTTGCTAATGCACAGCTGCATATCACCAGTTTGGTGGGAGGTTGATGATGACCTCCTAAAACTGGAAAAAAAAGAAACATGAATTACTCACCCTTACAGCAGAAGTTTCCATCACTTTATAATGCACTTGGGTCACTTTTTGTGCCATGAGTACTGGCCCTACAGAAAACAATACCTTTGCTCTGGTGTATCAAGGAGAGAAGGCAGAAAAATGAGAAAGCTATTTTTATTTTTTTTTTAAAAGCCTGGCTGGCAAAGGAGAGGAACTGACTCAAAATTGCCATCAAATGCGGACAGAGTGATTCTAAAGAAAAGGATATGAAGTTGACTTTTTTTGTCTCATGGAAGGCAAAGATAGCAAGAAAACCATCTTCAGGGTCTTAGGGTGGCCCAAACATTTGAAAGAGGGTTTTGTTAAAAATCACTAGACACTTGGGAGATTTCATCTTGGCACTGAGCACAACAATGGTCTCTATAGCTCCAAATACATGATTAGGCTGGCAACATGAAAATGGCAGGACCTTTAGAGTGTGTTTGAAAGGGCTACCATATAGCCCTTGATTATAGAAAGAAAAAGCAAATTACCTTATGCACTCATTGAGGAATGGCTAGAATTAACATGCTTCCCACTGCACCAATCACAAAAGATTCTCCACTTGGCATAATGGACCATAGATGTAAAATGATTTTGGCTTGAAAGATATACTTGGCATTTTTCTTCAACAGCATGTAGTGGAGAGAATGTTTGAAATGAGCCAAGTGTTATGAATATCTAATTTGCATTATTTGTTGGTTTTCTTCATGGTTATATGTTATGTTTAACTGTAATTTGTATCTGACCATTGTCCAAAATCAAGTAAATGTTTTACCTAACCAGTGACATCCATTTTGTAAATAACATACAAATACATACCTAATATTTCTCCATGAGTACAGATTAAATATTCAGATCATTATCATTAGAAGTAAAGATGTTTACATTAATCTAAACAAATGATCTTACTTTTTCACCTGGAAATTCCTAAACTTGTTGTTAAATTTGAATGTTACAGAGAGGGGACTGATCAACATCCTGGCTCTATTATTATGTCAAAATTATTCATCTTGCCTTAACATCTCATGCAGAATCAGTCTTGTTGCTGTGTTTAGTATTTGATTGGATGGATTAATTTATCAAAATTATTATTCACTGGAATTACAAATTGCTCAATATTAATCTTAGACTAAAACATCAATTTGGAATTATTGTGAATTCAGACAAGGACATTTTGGATTATATTAGTGTGATACATTGAAAGACAATAAACATATCACCACATTTCAGGTCATTGACACATTAGTATGTTTAAGACTACTGGCACATCAACACATTCAATATTGCAATTTATTTGTAACACCACTGGAATTCAGTTGGAGCTTCATATATTTGGGCAGATGATAGAAGCTTCAAAACTATTTGGAATTGAATTGACAATAATGAAAGTTCATTTCAAGTATTCACTTTGTTTTCTGTGTGCCACTGTGTAGTAAAGATCTGTGTTAGAAGGTCCCTCCTCTGGTGGAATCTACTGGGCTGGTCTATCAGCAAGTCAAAATGATCAATGAACCATGATCTGTGTTTCACACAGGGTTGTCAAAATAACTGAGCAGTGAATTTCCTTTCTTTCTGAAGTAATTGTGGAATCATAACCTCATGGCTCTCGGAAGGTCTGCAGACCACTGTACTAGAGGATAGGGATCCTAAAAACTCAAGTAAATGCTAGTGTGAAAGCTAAATCAAACTGGTGAGCATGAAATCAGAAGATTTCCCCATCCAAGCTCAACTGGATATATTTCCTGTGAGGAAGAAAGATTGTTATGTGGAAGAAACCATCATGAAGGTTGATTCATCTTTAAATGTTTCCCTGCAAAAATTTTGGTTGATAATAAGATGGAACTTCCTATCTGTTCTGGGAATGAGAAAAATCAGGAAAGAATGCCAGAGAGTGCCCTCTGAATACTGTCTCTACAGCACTCTTCTAAAGAAGGAAGTGAACTTGTTCCTTTAATTACACTAGATTTGACTGCTGAAGCTACATTAGGTGCTGTACCACAGGAAGATGTTCCCTGAAATAAAACTGATACCTTTGTTTATGTTTGAGAGTACCCAATCATCACCAATTATGCTTACAAACCCTCTAAAAATATGGACAGTCTGGCAACTAATGGAGGAGAGGAGGGTCAAACCCCAGCAATTTCAAGTCCATAAGGCTGCCTGCACATAAACCCACAAACTTCCTCAGAAAGGTCCCACAAACTTCCACCCTACTTTGGTGGCCTCTGCTAGAGTATGATTGCTGAATGGATGAGAGGGATCAGTGTTGTTAGTCCCTGAAGTCCAAAAAAGTCAAATAGGAAATGAGACCTCTGAAGTGGGCTTTTGTCTGTAGAGAAGCAGAACTTAAAAGGTTCTTACTGTGGTCCAGCAAGACCGTGGAACTGTCCATGGTAGCACCCCTACTGATAAAGCAATAACATGGACAAGGCAGGCTGGGATGTCTTTGTTGCTATTTTTGGTAAGCACTGAAAGGTAACTGGTAACAGAGTGACTTCTTTCGGTTCTGTAGACTGAAGGTGTTAGCCAAAAAAGTATTGGTACATGAGGCAATGGTCTACAACTTTTAACTCTAAGGCCTCCATGTGTGTACAGGTACCCAAAGAAATACTCACTTATAATGACACTGCATCCGGAGTGGCATTTTTAAGTGGCCAAGCAGAAGAGTGACCCTTATATCTATAAGCAAATACCAGAGATCTTAATGTAGACTGGATGACAAACCAACCAACTGCCTCCTATGATGCCTTAATACAAACTTTGAGAAAGCTACTTAACTTTTGGCCTAATGGTGGAGCAAGAAGACATCTGTACATGAGGCAGCCCTGAAGAATTTCTCCAAACTGGAGATAATTTTTTTGTCCTCTAAGCCCAAAGGCTTGGGGCACAAATCTGTGGATAAGAAAACGTCTGGCAACTCTAATCCATAGGAAGGTTCTTCCTCATACTGTTAAGTCTTGGATTGCTGGTCTTCCTTACTGTCACTAAAACAGACTTATGATGCTGCTCTTCCCTCATGAGGGTGTGTTTGTGTGAAAGGCTGGGAGAGGGAAGGGGGAGGGGGAAGGGGGAGGGTGTTGCATTCTCTCTGCCTTACAGGAGTGTAGTGGGTGCTGATACTCCCTCATAGGAGGGACTCACTCTCCAACTAATAATTTCTAACTAGGTGCATGTCAAAAGAGATTATTCCAATCATCCTGCTTGATGAAAGAGCACAACAATGGATACCTTATTCCCTCCTGTGAGAGTGATCCTATAATTCTTATATATCTCAGGCTAATAAAGTCCCTCTATAAGTAATGAGGGACTCAGCTAATGATACCTTAATAACTCCCTTCAGAAGGACACTAGTGACCTTATGAGTCTCCACAAAGACTGATCCAAGGGACTCAGCAATGGATCTTTTACCACCTCCATATGGGGAATGGTTCTTATGATTCATCCAAAAACTGATCTAGTTCTACACTGAAGCCTGAGAGGCACAGTGATGTGTACCCAACCAACTCTCTTGGGAAGGACCATATGGGCTTTTTGTGTGTGTGTGTGTGTGTGTGTGTGTGTGTGTGATATTAGATTTTTAATGTAGCTTTAACAATTTTTCAGTCATATAGCTATAATTACTGAAGTGTGGCAGTTTATAGTGATGTCTAGCAACTAGGGCTTCATGCTGCAGACATGTAGCATGATGTCCCATCCAATCACATTATCCTGACACCAGGTCAATCAGTCCTAACACTAACCTCTTAATGATGAGCACCTAGCATGGCAGCTATTAGTATCATTTTTGCAATTCTATAACATGACTTGGCCAGGGTTTGAACCTGCAACTTCTCACATCCATGGTGGATGCTCTAACCACTAGGTCACCGGGGCAGTCCCATATGGACCTTAAGTGTCTCTGAAGAGATTGAACCAATCATTTGCTCAACCAAAGGGTAATGACAAATGGCTGGTTGTTTTGTTGTTTCTGGTCTGTAAATTCTGAAGAAGATGAAGGTTCATATTTTGTCTCTATTTATGTATGTCTATGTCTGGCAATATCCCAAACACATCTAATCCAAGATAACAAAACAGACAGCCATCTGTCATTACACAATTAGTATATGCCAGGCACATGGGGTGCACATCGAAGGGTCTTATGCCCACATTTACCATCACTTTGATTCTTACACATTGTTGTAGAGAAAAACTCTGAAAACAGGCACAAATCTTGTATTTGTATAAGGAAAAAAAAACATATAAAAAACATAACATAAAAAACATATTTTTGTATAACAAAAATAACATACATGTACATGAATTAGCATAAAGAAAAAACATACATATCTATAAATTTCTATAAGGAAAATAACATACATGTATAAGGAAAATAACATACATGTATATGAATTTGTATAACAAAACTAACATAAATGTACATGAATTTGTATAAAGAAAATAACATACATGTACATGAATTTGTATAAAGACAATACATATAACATACATGTACATGGATTTGTATAAATATAATACATGTAACATAAATGTACATGAAATATATATAAAGACAATACATGTAACATACATGTACATGAATTTGTATAAAGACAATACATGTAACATAAATGTACATGAATATGTATAAAGACAATACATGTAACATACATGTACATGAATTTGTATAAAGACAATACATGTAACATACATGTACATGAATTTGTATAAAGACAATACATGTAACATACATGTACATGAATTTGTATAAAGACAATACATGTAACATACATGTACATGAATGTGCATACAATCTAGACTGAATACAAATTAATTCACCTGCCCTGTGATGCTTTAATTAAAATGAATCAAAACACCAACAGCTTAAATTTTAATCTGAAAGATGTCAAGAATACTTCATCATCTGTGTATTGGAGATAAAGAAGGCAAAAATACAACAAGGAAAACCTTTCTTAAAAGACACTATAAAAAAAATGCAAATTACTCAATGCATGAAAAATTATACAAGTTGGTGTTTGGCCTTCTTATGTGAGTAGAAATCTACAAAAATATATAGAATATAATGTGAATTTTTGGAGCTTAATTTTGAACAAAATTAAAGCAAAGGAGGCCACAAACTAGACAGGTAGAGACTGTGACACTAAAACTTACCAATAAATGAGAAAACAAAAGGAAATAAAATGAATAAAATAGGAATAAGACACAATAAAAAGATAACCTAATGTGCTATGGAGGCTGGGGGTGAGTGGGAGGTAACCAATAGGCAAGATAAGGAAAATCAATGACCAAAAAAAACATCTATGAAAACACTTGAACTATAGATAAAAAATAATTACAAAACTCATAAGAAAAAATGCGCAATTTGTATTAAGAGATGTTAAGTAAAAGCAAATTTTATATAGCATACAGTTTTCCAATAATAAAAATGCTAGCATCCGGAAAAAAAGATAAGACTACTGGGCATGTGCAGGGTCATAGGGTTGGTTTTTTAAATGTTTAAGAAAGTCACACTATGAAGGGGTGATTTCTCATCAAATGGATGATATATTTCTGTCACACAAAGGCAATCATGCAACAAGTTAAGTATTGATAATAAATTTATGTCCCTACCCATGCAATTTTAGGATATTTGACCTTCACATTGAACAACAAGATCTAAAATACTGTACCCAACACACACACACACAAGTGACAGACAAGTATGGTAGTGTAAACATATCAATATAATATAGTATGGTTAGAATAAACATTCCAATAAAATTTACATATCATGACAGCCAAGTATGGTTAGTGTAAACATATCAATATATATATATATATATATATATATATATATATATATATATATATATATATATATATATATATATATATATATATATATATTACCTTATACAGGCCTAATAACTTTATCATTAGTAATACTTCCAGAAAACATTAACACTATTTAGGTAGTGTATTTTAACTTTTTGTCTTTAAAAATAGTTTTATTTGCTTCATTGTGAGGTACGGGATCGCATCGGAAATCAAGCTGAAGCGACGACATCGTAGCTAGACCCGGCCCTTGGCAACATCATGCCTTTTTATTTTAAGCTCTATGTACGAATTACCTAGAAACCAATCGACAACAGACCATCTGTCTGGGAAGTGGGTACCCATTAAAAAAATAACACTTAAGTATTTATTTTTTTATACCATGTTCCTGGACATCTCGAAACGTAGAGCCCTTTTAACAACGCTGACCGATACTTTACTGTATACAGGAGTGTTTGGGCAGTCATGTGTGGAGCAGGGAAAAACCCTGAATTTGTTATTATCTATCCTTTTAAATCCAACGTAAATACCTGAAAATAGTATCTTCTTGTCTGCTTATTTGGTATCTACCATTCACTAAAAGTACTTTAGTAACAATTTTCATTTACTCTCACTTTCTTTAAACAAAAGTTAGTTGTCAACGAAATTGTTTTGACATACATTACTCAAGATCTGTGTCACAAAGTGATCCAATTTAAAAGTGTTATAAGATAAGCATCTCTGTGCATTGATTTTCGCATGGTCAGTGTAAGTGAAAGGCTTCTAAAAAAAAAAAAAAGTCGGTGTCCTGGTGTATTTGTGATCATTACAAAGGTAACTACCTACGAACATTTTTTATCCGATAGTAAGAATGTTTGATGCCCAAATCAACATGCTTTTTTGGGGAAGGGGGAGGAGGGGAGACACTACATTTATTTATTTATTATTATTATTATTATTATTATTATTATTATTATTATTATTATTATTATTATTATTATTAAAATGAAGACAAACAAGCAGAATCTGCAGTGTTTTCGACGCTAATCGGGCAATCCATTACTTCATGTATTCATGCACGAATGCTATATTACATCCCTTTTACTGCTTGTACATGTATCGTATAATCGTATATTTAACGCTTATTGTTATAACAATTCATTTTTAAAGTTCCTCTTTTTACGTTACTGATGTTTTCACGGATAAATCTTTGTTCAAGAGTACATATAATTGTTTTCATAGGCGTGACTGCATTATATGGGGTGGGATATTCAAGAATAGGGACCAAAATATCAAGGGAGAGGGAGTTTATGAACTTTTGCTGGGGTAGGAGTAATATATATATATATATATATATATATATATATATATATATATATATATATATATATATATATATATATATATATATATATATATATATATATATTGCCAATCATCTATATCGCGTGGGGTTTAGGAGGAGGGCTGCTTTTGTGTGCATTTTAAGCGCATGTTTATTATTTATATCGGGCTTGTGTTGATGGATATCGAACTGTTGTTGATTTATTTTGTATCGGATGGGTGTTGATGACGCATATCGGACTGGTATTGACCTTGTATATCGGACTGGTTTTGATTATGTATGACGGACAGGTGACTAAATGGACTGTTCCTAAGAAGCAAATTTTCTAGTCCCTTCCTCACGCTATGGGAGAGAGAGAGTGTTTCGAGATATGGCTGCCCAAGTTCACTGCTGGTTTGGTGCAGTTCAAACCACCCTATGCCCTGAGTTGGCTGTATATATGATCTGCAATAACAGCTCTAAGTGTATCCACACCAGCTGCTTTGCCGCTCTCCCATCGCTGCAGGACTTGAAGGTATGTGGAGTAGGGGCAGGTATTATAGAGATGATGCCACGACTTGAGCATTGAGCTAGATTTATTTAAGCAAGAGAAAGTTGTACTGAGTCTCTTACACTTTCTTGTCTACACCAGGCTAAATCCTGTGGCACGATACTTCAGAAACGTTTGGAGAAGAGTCCGGATGCAGTGAATGGTCATCAGGTCCTACTTCACCAGAGCTGATGCCCTGTGCTGTCGACCAAACGCTTGCCATCTGTCTTAACAACCCGGGGTAAGGAGAGCATATCTTCTCGGCCACCTGATCCACCAAAAAAAAAAGCTTTCTAGAGGAAGCCAGGTGTAGTTGTCCATTTTGGTTTAAGGGTCACGGGCAGTACTGTGTACTGTTACTCTCGCTAACAGACTAGAATTACCTATCTGCCATGACTGTCAACGACAGGCCGTCCTGATATTACAATCAAAAGATACTTATGCCCACTTCGCGGCATTGAACATATAATTAAAGAGTTTTTTTATTAATGACGTCTTTGTCACAGAATAATGCTATAAATAACTAGGTTTTTGTCTTGAATCTATTTTCCACCTTTATTTGTTATGCAGGCGTACAACGTTACTTGGGGTGGAACACTTTTCACCAGATAAATGATTTCGAAATTATATGCGACGAAAGAACACGAAAAACCTAGCATTCATGAGCATTTGACCATAAATATTATTCACTCCTATGAATTTAACTTGATACATTTTGAACTCAGACACAAATCATTTGGATTTTGTCAGTGGAGTGAGTATTCTCCACTATCGTCTTAGGACATAGGGGTAAGTCAAATTTTTTAAAATTTGCTTTGTGAAACCATTTCTCGGTTTTATGTTATGTCGGGTGATGAAGCTTTGTTACATATTGCACGCTTTGCTATTACAGTTTAGTTCAGAACCCATCATTATAGACAGTTTGGTTTTATTGTAGCTTATTGGACATTATTGGGGATGACGATGTCTTATTGGGGCTGAAGATGTTTTATTGGAGCTGAAAATGTTTTATTGGAGCTGACGGTGTCTTATTGGGGCTGACAGTGTCTTATGTGAAATTCAGAGTCTGATAAGAGCTGACGGTAGCTATCTATGGTTCAAAGTAGCTGTCTATATTGCGATATACCGTCTTGGTGTATGTGTATGAATACATATGATGGATCCCTGAAGGATATGAATGTGAACCGATAAAAAGGATCTAGTGAAACTGCAGAGTTCCAGTTTGTATATTATGTGATCAAGTGAAACTGTAGACTCTACAGTGTAGAGTATCAGTTTGTAAAGTGAATGACTTTCAGTTTACAGTGATGTGTGTTCATCTAATTGTGTATTCAGTTGAACGCAATAATGTTTAGTTGATACAAGTGATTACATTATATGAGTATTGCTCATTATCCTTTGTTGCATCTTGAATCTCAAAGTTTAATGTATTACAAGAGATTACGAAAATCCCATTTTACATAATGCATAATACATGGTGTATTTGTACCTTTCATTTTAGGCTAGAGGTAAATGAATCATACTTTTGTATTTTTTCTCTTTGTCATTTCGTGAGTGTGTGTAGGGTGATTTGGATCCATTGTATAATAGAAGTATGAGATTCAGTGTGTGTGTGTGTGTATGTGTGTGTGTATATATATATATATATATATATATATATATATATATATATATATATATATATATATATATATATATATATATATATATATGATAAAACCCATATTATGATATATATAATGATAAAACCCATATTATGATATATATTATGATAAAACCTATATTATGATAAGGGTTTTATCATAATCTTCTCATTTCCTGCTATGAGAAGGAATTACGCATTTCTTAGGAGCGGCTCAATCCATCATCAGATAGAATAAGGAGAAAGAGGGGTGTGACACGGGTAATGTAGGCACAGCTACATTCCTTTGGGGAACTTGGCTAGCGAGTGTACGGGATCTGAAATAAGTACAAGAGTTTTCATAGTTGGAGCAGGACGCCAAACGGTTTATTCATTTAATTGATATAGAAGATATATAATACTACATTCCAAAGATACACTT
Source organism: Potamilus streckersoni (assembly GCA_016746295.1). NCBI lineage: Eukaryota > Metazoa > Mollusca > Bivalvia > Unionida > Unionidae > Potamilus > Potamilus streckersoni. The sequence continues at coordinate 1,016,640 of JAEAOA010001516.1, forward strand.
CACAAAACATTTATATTGAAAAATACACAGAATGCACTACAATGGTTTTCTTTTAAGTTTACCAACTTCATATGTTGTAACTTTCGCATTTTAGAAAGTGTTACAAATAATAAATCTTGACTTAAATAAAGATTATAAAATAGTTGTGATTAATGCAACAATCATTTTAAAGAAATATATTTTACTTAATTTGTTGCTAAGTACTAATTTAGAATAGATTACAAAACATTATTCTTTATTCCTGAAAGATTATTTAAATTTCCAAATTAAATCTAAACATGAAGTCGGTAAGCATTTTAATCTTTAAACCATTAGCAAAAATACAATAAATATCAATTCTTAAAACAATAGAACAATCCATTATATTATAATATTGAGAATAAAAAAGAATTCACAATTACATTGTAACTAAGAAGGTTACAAGCATAAAACTTTAACTTTCAAAGATACTTGTTTTCCAAGAAATTTTAGAACATAGAAAAAAAAAGGTCTTACCTGAAATAAGTACAAGAGTTTTCATAGTTGGAGCAGGACGCCGAACTGATCTACCAGCCTCTCCCGGGGCTACTTATACCAGATCACGACACCTCGTAACCTTTTATGGTAGCAGCTTTTTTGAGGTGAGGAGGGCTAGCGTCAGCTCGACTTCATGGTTGCTTCCAACTAGTGAAAACCGGTTTTATCCCATAGAACTATATGTTTTACATTTTTATTTCTGACCTTAGATTTAACCTCTAAGCCAACATACTCATTTGGAGAATGTGTCAAGAATTTTTGCTACTGAGTGTAAGCTTAGTGGTTTATACATGTATAGTACGGCAAATTTATACTGCTTATAGACAAATATAAACTGCATAATTGTAATAGAACAATTTCAAAATGACTATAGCTCAATTAAAAAAATTTAATCTACATGTATTTTAAATGAAATTATTCCAAAAATTATTTAATGAAAATGAGTCCAAAAAAGAGTTCGTTTTAATACATTTTAGAGACTTCTGTTCTTATTTATACTTAAATTTTACCTCATAACACACACACATGTGTATGTATGTATGTGTGTGTGTGTTTGTGTGTGTGTGTGTGTGTGTGATCTATTATTGATTTGCACGAGTTACAACGCGTCATCAAAAAAGAAGACGAAATGTACGACATAGTAAGGATTCTATATTAAAGAACCCGAAAAGTGGGAAAACATCGTGTTAAAGAAGTCGAAAGACATTGGAAAGATATCCGCCGGGTTTTTGACTCTTGGATCAACGCTTCGCATATGTCCTCGACTATAAAAACAAGGGACTATCATGCCCTTCACCAAATTAGAAGAGAAATGTACGTTATAGAAAGGATTCTAAATTAAAGAATCCGAAAAGTGGGAAAACGTCGTGCTAAAGAAGTTTTGACTATTGGGTTAACGCTTCGCAAGTCCTCGACTATAAAAACAAATGAACATCATGCCTTTCAACACAGCTTCAACCACTACAGCCTTGACCACTCCTCCCAGTTCTTCTGTGCATGATCTACAAAAGCAACCCTTGTGGGTGTGGTGTGGATAACGTTAGCCTCAGACGCAAATAATCTTTCTCTGCCCGATCTTTGTAATGTATTGTCATCGATGCTTTCATTGCTCATTTGAGTTTGCAAGTAAGGGACAAACAATTGTGGACCATTTTACTAGCGGTTTCATCGATTACCTTCTCCCCAGTCCTTCCCTAAAATACTCTAACGGTAACAACGAGAGCCCAACGTCAGGCACCCTCACAAGAATCACAATAACAGTAACATCCTCTTTTAGACCTCGTCTAATGTCCATTTTTAATTAACATTACCCAGCGACAGTTCCATGGATGTGTTTCCCCACAATACTTCTATTTCACTGCCAAATCTTATCAGCTTATCAAATTGCATCACGAAGCTGACTGAAAAGTGGTGAAAAGTGGCTTTGGTAGAAATGATTCACCCTACTAAAATCAAAAATTTCACTAAAATTCAAAACACTTTTGAGGTCAAAGTTCTGAACGACGAAGAGCATCGATACTTGAATGAAAAAGAAACTTTAGATTTCTCTATGAAATGACCAGTGTCTTTCAATACTCCACAATACATCTATATGTTGAAAATTCTTGCAGAATATTATTTTAGCAGTCAACATCTTCCAAATTCAATGCCCTGTTTGGCAAAGTCTTTGACATTGGCAAAGTTTCTTTGATACCTGTATGAACTGACACAAGGATTAAATTTGATCTTTGTGTGTAGTCTGATGTGGTGGAATACAAAGTGGTGAGACACACAACCGTACCGTTACTGCGTGTCATTCCTTTAAGGGAAATTCTTCCACGACCGCTGAAGAGGAAGGTGTAAACATCTATCACATTCACCGAGAATTTGTACATCACATCGGGCAAGTCAACACTAACCCGTTCATGTCTTCTCATTTACATTGTAGTCTGACGGTAACGCTCTCTTCCAGTGACGCGAAACTATTTGGTGGGTCAATTGGGTAAGAAACCTTTTGTCAAAATTGCGTTTAGTTTTGCCAATGCGCACTTAATCTCTCGTCGTAAACGCTCCACCATACTTGGGAACAGCCACAGTCTGGGACGTACCAAACTGGTTCTCAAAGACGGTCACTTTGTTGTTGGGAATCACTTGTTGAAAGTCAAATTTTGGCAGCGCTATACAGTTTCTGAACTCCTCCGCATACCGGACAGGTGACTAAATGGACTGTTCCTAAGAACAGCCACATTAGTCAGTGACAACACTGAAAACTGCCCTAAAACTATGACCGTATCACAGTTTAGGTTAATAATAATAATAATAATAATAATAATAATAATAATAATAATAATAATAATAATAATAATAATAATAATAAAGCATTCGATCAGTTTCTTTCTCAATGATATGTGAATCATGATCAAAGATTTTGTAAAAGTGTTCTGTTCATCTTTGTTGTTACTTCGTCGTCTTTGTGCAGTGTGATGTTATCAGCACTCAGAATTGTTGATGTTCCTAGTAACTGATTGTCTTCAAAGCCCGATAGAAGTTGTTCATGTCATTTTTGTCTGCGTAGGACTTAATTTTATCGGTATTCTTCTCTGACGACGATATAGTCACCGTTATGCAAGTGCTTGGAGCGCAGATTCTTCCATATGACGTCTTGGTTCAATTAGGTGGGCTGAAAACTGTTGATGATCAGGAAGGTGTATTCAGAGCCTTTCCACTGGAGAAGTTTATTGTTGTTGCCTTTTTTGCCAACAAACCACGGCCATGACTGATGCTCAACACCAAACTAGCATTAAAGTCATCAAGAGTGACGAATCTACCTTCATTACTTCTGCGATAAGAGATACCGTATCTTCATAAAAATTTGTCATTAAATTAATATGGGTTGCTCATGGTGGATACAACGCCATTGATACTAGTTACGTGTCATTTTCCAGACAGTTTGAGTCACAACTGTAAGAGTCTATCATTCACGCTCTGTAGGAGATAAGTGTGATTGCAGACTGACTGTGATTTGGTAGGAAATCCAATACCAGTTTGAAGTCGCCCATCTTTATTTGGATCACTTCGGAAGGTGTAGACATCTATCTACTAAATAGAGCTGTTCTTCTTCCTGGTCCCTCTCCTAATGTACCGTCTACTAAATCGGATCACATTACAGGCACCGATGGTAAGTGGTGACACCGTTGTCTTTTTGTGCGACTTTCGGCCAGATAGGTGAGTTCATTATCAGCCCCATTATGTTGATCAGGTGAAGCTGGCAATTTTTAGAGCAAATTTTCTAGTCCCTTCCTCACGCTATGGGAGAGAGTGTTTCGAGATAGGGATGCCAAAGTTCACTGCTGGTTTGGTGCAGTTCAAACCACCCTATGCCCTGAGTTGGCAGTATATATGATCTGCAATAACAGCTCTAAGTGTATCCACACCAGCTGCTTTGCCGCTCTCCCATCGCTGCAGGACTTGAAGATATGGGGAGTAGGGCCAGGTATTATAGAGATGATGCCAAGACTTGAGCATTGAGCTGGATTTATTTAAGCAAGAGAAAGTTGTACTGAGTCTCTTACACTTTCTTGTCTACACCAGGTTGAATCCTGTGGCACGATACTACAGAAAAGTTTGGAGAAGAGTCCGGATGCAGTGAATGGTCATCAGGTCCTACTTCACCAGAGCTGATGCCCTGTGCTGTCGACCAAACGCTTGCCATCTGTCTTAACAACCCGGGTTAAGGTGAGCATATCTTCTCGGCCACCTGATCCACCAAGAAGGGTTTTCTAGAGGAAGCCAGGTGTAGTTGTCCATTTTGGTTTAAGGGTCACAGACAGTACTGTGTACTGTTACTCTCGCTAACAGACTAGAATTACCTATCTGCCATGACTGTCAGCGACAGGCCGTCTATGATATTACAATCAAAAGATACTTATGCCCACATCGCGGCATTGAATATATAATTAGAGAGTTTTTGATTAATGACGTCTTTGTCACAGAATAATGCTATAAATAACTTGGTTTTTGTCTTGAATCTATTTTCCAGCTTTATTTGTCATGCAGGCGTACAACGTTACTTAGGGTGAAACACTTTTCACCAGACAAACGATTTCGAAATTACATGCGACGAAAGATCACGAAAAGCCTGGTATACATGAGCATTTGACCATAAATATTATTCACTTCTACGAATTTAAACTTGATACATTTTGAACTCAGACACAAATCATTTGGATTTTGTCAGTGGAGTGAGTATTCTCCACTATCGTCTTAGGACATAGGGGTAAGTGTCAATTTTTTTTAAATTTGCTTTGTGAAACCATTTCTCAGTTTTATGTTATGTCGGGTGATGAAGCTTTGTTACATTGCACGCTTAGCTATTACAGTTTAGTTCAGAACCCATCATTATAGACAGTTTGGTTTTGTTGTAGCTTATTGGACATTATTGGGGATGACGATGTCTTATTGGGGTTGAAGATGTTTTATTGGAGCTGAAAATGTTTTATTGGGGCTGACAGTGTCTTATGTGAAATTCAGCGTCTGATAAGAGCTGACTGTAGCTATCCATGGTTCAAAGTAGCTGTCTATATTGCGGTATACCGTCTTGGTGTATGTGTATGTGGATGAATACATATGGATCCCTGAAGGATATGAATGTGAACCGATAAAAAGGATCTAGTGAAGCTGCAGAGTTCCAGTTTGTATATTATGTGATCAAGTGAAACTGTAGAGTAACAGTTTGTAAAGTGAATGACTATTTCAGTTTACAGTGATGTGTGTTCATCTGATTGTGTATTCAGTTGAACGCAATAATGTTTAGTTGATACAAGTGATTACATTATATGAGTATTGCTCATTATCCTTTGTATGTTGCATCTTGAATCTCTAAGTTTAATTATTACAAGAGATTACGTAAATCCCATTTTATATAATGCATAACGCATGGTATATTTGTACCTTTCATTTTAGGCTAGAGGTAAATGAATCATATTTTTGTATTTTTTTTTTCTCTTTGTCATTTCGTGAGTGTGTGAGGGGTGATTTGGATCAATTGTATGATTATGAGTATGTATGTATGTGTATGTGTATATGTATCTATGTATGTGTATATGTATCTATGTGTATGTATATGTATTTATGTGTATTATATATATGTGTATGGATATGTATGTATATGTGTATGTATATGAACCCGTGTTAAAGAAGTCGAAATACATTGGAAAGGATATCCGCCGAGTTTTGACTCTTGGATCAACGATTCGCATGTCCTCGACTATAAAAACAAGGTACTATCATTCCCTTCACCAAGTAAGAAATGTACGTTTTAGAAAGGACTCTAGATTAAAGAACCCGAAAAGTGGGAAAACGTCGTGCTAAAGAAGTTTTGACTCTTGGGTTAACGCTTCGCAAGTCCTCGACTATAAAAACAAATGAACATCATGCCCTTCAACACAGCTTCAACCACTACAGCCTTGACCACTCCTCCCAGTTCTTCTGTGCATGATCTACAAAAGCAACCCTTGTGGATGTGGTGTGGAGAACATGTGCCTCAAACGCAAATAATCTTTCTGCCCGATCTTTGTAATGTATTATGTCATCGATGCTTTCATTGCCAATTTGAGTTTGCAAGTAAATGACAGACATTTTACTAGCGGTTTCATCGGTTACCTTCTCCCCAGTCCTTCCCTAAAATGCTCTAACGGTAACAACGAGAGTCTTGCGCCCAACGTCAGGCACCCTCACAAGAATCACAATAACAGTAACATCCTCTTTTAGACACTCGTCTAATGTCCAATTTTACTTAACATTACCCAGCGACAGTTCCATGGATGTGTTTCCCCACAAAACTTTGTTCTATTTCACGGCCAAATCTTATCAGCTCATCCAATTGCATCACGAATCTGACTGAAAAGTGGTGAAAAGTGGCTTTGGTAGAAATGATTCACCCTACTAAAATCAAAAATATCACTGAAATTCAAAACACTTTTAAGGTCGAAGTTCTGAACGACCAAGAGCATCGATACTTGAATGAAAAAGAAACTTTAGATTTCTCTATGAAATGACCAGTGTCTTTCAATACTCCACGGTACATCAATATGTTGAAAATTCTTGCAGAATATTATTTTAGCAGTCAACATCTTTCAAATTCAATGCGCTGTTTGGCAAAGTTTCTTGGACAAAACCAAACGATGTGACAGCCTCGAGAACCATATAAAGTGGCTTGTCGGCTGCCGATGAAATGCTTGGATACCAAACTGTTGTCCATTACATTTTGTCCTGAACTGTTTGACATTTTGAGTGGAGATTTAAATATGGCCTAGGGTCCGCTCATATCACCATCGCTAACAACTTAACATTGGCAAAGTTTCTTTGATACCCGTATGAACTGATACAAGGATTAAATTTGATCTTTGTGTGTAGTCTGATGTGGTGGAATACAACGTGGTGAGACATACAACCGTACCGTTACTGCGTGTCATTCCTTTAAGGGAGATTCTTCCACGACCGCTGAAGAGGAAGGTGGAAACATCTATCACATTCACCGAGAATTTGTACATCATCGCATCGGGCAAGTCAACACTAACCCGTTCATGTCTTCTCATTTATAGATGGTAGAATGACGGTAACGCTCTCTTCTGTGACACGAAACTATTTGGTGGGTCAATTGGGTAAGAAACCTTTGTCAAAATTGCGTTTAGTTTTGCCAATGCGCACTTAATTTCTCGTCGTGAACGCTCCACCTTACTTGGGAACAGCCACAGTCCGGGACGTACCAAACTGGTTCTCAAAGACGGTCACTTCGGTGTTGTAAAACACTTGTTGGAAGTCAAATTTTGGCAGCGCTATACAGTTTCTGAACTCCTCCGCATACCGCGGGTTAGGAAGGATCTTAATAAATGCTGGCTAACAAATTCTCGATAAAACTTCTTTTCAAATATGTGAGCAACTGTTCATTGATGCAACTCTTTTCTTTGCGTGATATTTTCCTGGATTGTAATGTTTTGCGTGTCAGACGAGCAATACATATCGAGGATGATGTCTGAACGGGGGTTTAACTTCCGTCTTCACCTTCCTTTTCTCTTTTGAGGAACAAGGTGTTATGACCATCTTTTTAATCCAACCAGTTTTGTATGTTGGTGGTGTTAACTTGCGCACTTTTTCTGGTGTAGTTTGAAACTCTTCTTCTTTTTCTGTCTTGGCCACTGCGAGGTGGAGGTGGTGGTGGTGAAGGGCTTTTCATTAGTGACTTATAATCTGTCAAGAGTAGATCGAGTTGTTTCGTCTAAATATTTATGGTGAAAGAGTTGAAATCGCGAAAACACTTGACCGTACCTTTGCGAATTTTCCGTTTCTAGCAAATATCATAGATCCATCAACGATTGCAATTAGAGTTCTAACTGGAACATGTAGGTCAAATGAGGATTGGAAGGAAAATGCGTTGTTCATCCCAACAATGGAATTATATCTATCGTTTGTAAGACACTAAAGTCAGCTTTCGTCCTTCCATCAGATTCCAAAGGTCACGTCTGAGATCTTTTCACCACAGACGTCCCTTTATCTTCTTGGTCCTTTTTGTCTTGGACACACGTGTAAAACACCTCCCAGGAATCATCCCATCATAGCTTCCTCTATTCCGTTGACAAGAGGTCCAATCAGGCGTAAAAGCATCCATCCTTCGTCAATATCTATTTTTATTTTGACGGATAGATATTTTCTTTTGAACCATATGGCGAAGAACGTGCCAATGTTTGGCGAAGCGTTCTTTCTGGTGTATAGACAAAGATATCGTTCCTTTCAAAACATTCAGACAACATCCTCTCTCGGAATCGATCACATCTTTGGAGGATTTTTCAAAGAATTGTTTTCGCATCGGTGGAGGAGCTTTGGACAGGACGGACAACACGTCTCAATGTTTGGCTAAACGTGGAGGTAGTCCTTTCCTTTTCTTTCCATTTTTTTGAATGAGTGTTGGTGTGCTCTTCTTTTTGGAAACAGCTTTTTGGTTCAGGAGCCTAAAATACACCGAAGTACATGATATATTTTTGAATAAAGTTTAATAGACCAACATATGATCTTCCATTTCAGCGCCATAAAATCATCCCCTTTGGTTTCTCTTCTTTTTCTGAAGATGATGGGGTCTTTTTTGGGGTAGAAGTCGATGCCTGACTAAGCGTTTTTACAGATGCGGAGTCAAATTACGAGACTGTCATTTTCTTATTCATTTTCCTTTTTGGACAGGACAACGTGGTGGCGTGTATTTCTTTCAGGTGACATCTTTGTTTTTTCCAGGGAATACACAAAAAGTACATTGCTGTCGATGACTTGGAACATCCTTTTATCTTAGTTTTTGAAGCAGGTCGAATGGTTTGTAACCAGTCTTGTTGATGAACTCTTGTCACTTTCTCAGAAATGTGACGACTTCTTTCTGCATCGACAAATAATCCTCCAATTCGGTTGGTGTAAATTCTGATTCTTAACTAAACATGTCTTCGGATGTGCAGTCAAACGACGAGACTGTCCTTTTCTTTTTCTTTTTCTATCAGGACAGGAGAGCGATGAGAGTGGTAGTGTAGGATGCTGGTAGGTGAAATCTTTTTGCGTTCAAGAGCTTAATATCACTGTTATCCATCGTTTACCCCAGGTCAAATTTATAGTGGAATCCGTCGCCACTGATTGTCAGTCCGTCATATCGTTTTCATGGCAGGCATTACTCGACGTTTAGGGATTCACAACGGACTAAATCAGGACAGTTTACGCTTGAATAAAGTCAGTAAACGCTTTAACATTCCCGATCTTTCTTGGACTTTGATTTTGGGGAGGGTACTTTGCTAGCAGCTGATACAGCAGCTAAAAAGGTGGAGGGTGTCACAGCTGGAAGAGAAAATTATGAAGCAGAGGTTTCCATTTTTTCATCAAATTAGGAAACACGAGTGTCAAATTAAGTTTGACTGGCATCACCTGTAATGGTTAAGTGGAAGAACCTGATGATAATCGAGACACGGTCACCGTCACTGTAGGTTGTGGTTTGGGGATGTAAAGTTGCGTCTTGGCCGAAGTGCCTCTCTTGTGGGTAGAAGCTGCTTTCTGGGGTCTTTTCTGGAGACTTTTTCTGGGAATCTTTCTTTTTCTGGGGCTGTGACCTGGTCTTTACACCATTGCATTTTTCTTCTGGGTGCTTATGGGTTGGTAAGTGGATTTTTCTTGTGGATGATTTTTGCGACATTGTGCTCCCATTTTAAAAAAGAGTGAGTGATGACAACTCCTAGAAAACCGGTACCTGTAAGTTTCAAAATGATTTGCTTTTTGGTTTGAGTGTCGATGCGGGGATATACCAGTTGTGTTAAGGCTACTTTTTTTCTCTCAAAAAGGCGTTTAATTTGATGTCGGATGTGAATGATGCCTTGCAGTAATTGATGTGCACAAATGTTATCTTGCAAAGTATCCATCAAGAGATAAGCGGAGTTTTTCTGCTTCCACTCATAAAGTGATACGCCGCAACTGAAGAACTTGACTTTATCACTTTCTCCCAAGAAGATAGATCCAGCTCTGACTAAGTCTTTGGTAGTAGTCCTCCCAGGCCACTTTCCTTGCAAGGTTTGGAAAAGTCTTTCAAAATCTCAGTATTCAGACAAACGCAAACTGAACGAATATTATTATATCACATGCTCATTTCGATGAGGGTATGGTGAAACGCGTGTTAGGGTTATTGAAAGAACTCAATCCGTTCGGTCAGCTTTTCCACTATAAATAACCGTGATTCACCACATTCCAGTCACCTGTTCTCGTCACAAGATGTGAACTAACGTACAATTGTCTATCCTCCTATCGTCGATGCTGTTCAATTAGGATTATCCCATGTATGTCAAATCATAATGGGCAATTACCCAGATCACCGAGAGAGCCCTTTAGAAACGAAGGATCGCTGTAAAAAGACGAGGTTGTCTGAAGTAAGTCTTAATCTACGGTCCAGATGTCAGACGAAGTTTGAGGAAGAGAAGAAGATCTGTACAATGCCTACTGTGTTTACTGAATGATAACAAAAACACCAAATGCTTTTTTTCAGGGCCACTGCATTTCCTCCAAAAAAAATATATTTTCTCTCTTGCCTAAAAAGAAATTAGTCGTGTGTGTGTGTGTGTGTGTGTGTGTGTGTGTGATAGATTTATGATCATAAATATGTGATATATCTTTGTCTCTGTCAATGTCTCCAACCCCGTCTCAAACAAAGTCTCTATGTCTATGTCTTGGTTTTTCCTTAGAGAAGCGCGTATTCAGGTCAGCCATTGGTCACACTGTTTCGCTCGATTGAGGTCAGCCTCTTGCAACATTGGCAACAATGTCCAGTATCGTGACGTCACCCCGGTTTTATTCCTATTGTCCGTATACAGGCCCAATACATTCTCTCTGTTCAAATTCCCTTGACCGTATACAGGCTCAATATTTTGTCCTTGTTCGTATAAGTCTTGTCCGTATATGCCCCCACCCCGTGGGTGGGTGGGTTTGTCTTGTATTGTTAATTCCCATTGTCCGTATATCGTTCGCTTTCACTAGTAAATTTTAGAGGTAGAAAAGTTTAGTATGATAGAGCTATTTCACCGACTATAACCATTAATATTACAGTAAGCTTAAACATTCAAACGTGGTTGTTTATTTTGTTTTGTAATTAGTTATGTAAGATTGTTTTATACTAAAATTCATAACCCTGTATCACATTTTCAAATGTTAAATTTATATGTATAGCTAAGAATTCTACAGATTAAACTCGGTGTACATGAGCAGATTCTACTCTACAATTCAATGCAGTAATAAATCTGTTCTACAAGTTGAATTTGGAAGAAATTTACATGAAACGAGTACCGAAAATGGGGTCTGGTCTAGTCTGATTTTTGGTAATTCCCTGTACATTGGACAATATACAAGATATAAAGAATTGACATAATACACCGCTTTATCGAGTCGTCTTTATGACACAGATTGCAAGTTGACCGGTTGATAAGATACTCAATTTAAGGAACGAAGTAAACTTTATAATTAGAGTACTTACTTACTATTTATTCTTACAACTTAATTTTTTATTTGCTAATAAGTCAATACTTGGTTATGTTTCTTTAATGCTATTGTATTCAAAAGTTGCAAATTATTAAATTTCGTTTCGAGACAACAACTTTTGGTAGGAACTTACATATGAACCAATTTTCGCGCAAAGTACAAAGTATCAAAATGACGTCCACAACATTGAATTTAGTAGTTGCTGCCTGTAACAACAGAGGCATTGGTGTTGATGGTAGATTACCATGGAGAATAAGGTATTAATCCAGTATGAAACCAATATACGTCCAGTTGAAGGAAGGCAATTTAATCTGGAATGCAGGGTCCTGTGTAGCATTGCGACACTGGAAGTTGATGATCCTGAAGAACACTGATTTTGGTAGACTATAGTCATTACAGTTGATATTTAGGGTGGGGGAGGTGCAACCCCACAAAACCAAAATATCGTGTGAGGTGTCATATACAGTTGGAGTAAAGTCTTAAAAATGTATGTAAAACGTTTTAATTAATTGTATCTTTATCCTACCATAATAATAATTTCGAGAAAAGCTCCGGTACGTCAGGTTCACATAATTCTTGACCAAAAAGACAGAAAACAAAAATAAGTAATCCACATCGACCGACTTCATGCTTGCTCTGATTCATTAGCCCACGACCTGAGATACTGACGTCATCAACTGGGTCTATAACATTCGTTGTCAGTGACAGTAATTGCTGAATAAGAAATAGTCTGCAAAGGAATAAGATTTTAAAATATGTTACAATTTTAATCAAGGAAAATAATGAAAATGTCTATATTTACAACAATTTGTGATCCTGCAGTAGCAAGTTGAACACTTGCATTGGGTAAAAATTCAGTTTATTTGCATGACAATTACAAAGGAAAGCAACAAAATTGTAAATAAAGTTTCAAAACTCATTTAAAATAATAAATATAAGTCAGTATCAAAACTAAATAATTTTCTCATTTTAATATATAAATGTATCAACTGGTTGCCTAGGTACATTCTTGGAGATGTTGAACAGACACTGGTTTATTTTCTCTTTTTGGGTTGCTACTTTGGTCAAAAAATTTGGTTAAGTTAATCACTTTCCAAAGGTCAGTAAAGAACAAAATTTCTTCAAAAAATGATTATGCAGATATTTTAATAAAACATCAAGCTTTAAATTGCTGTTATGCTTCCAAATTGTATATGAATAAATCACAATGTCTTCAGCATGCTTAATGTTCTGCCATACTTTGTAGCCTGGAACTTGTGATAAATATAAAAGATAAATAAGTTTCTTTTTTGTTAGTAGAATATCTCTGGATTATCATAAAATGTATTTTTTAATGCTGAAGTTTTTACCACATTTTGATAGTGTATAGTTGAGAAAAACTTAATTTCAAGAATTACACACTGTCTATAGTTTAAATTCAAACTTTTTCAGTAAACTGACAGTACCATAAATTAATCAAGTGGATAATCACCATTGTTTCCCTTTATGTACAGTTGCTTGTCAGGGACGCACACTGGAGAAAATTGACCCACAAAATTTTTTGCCATGCTTTTTTTTTACGCAAAGGATTTGCCAAATACAATCAGAATTTATTTGATCTCCAATGCTTTGCATTAGAGATGGCATTGTGTATACTTTGATTATATTTATATGCAGTTTTGTATTGGCTTATATGTAATGTGCAGCACTATTATATTGCTACAAAAAAATTATAAAGAGACTTAAAAGTATGACTTTAAACTAAAAGGAAAATTAACTAATAAAAGTATCCTTTGAATGGATAATGCATTTGTGTGTTAATTGTGCGTGTTGGTTTATTTGTATTTGAGAGAGAGAGAGAGAGAGAGAGAGAGAGAGAGAGAGAGAGAGAGAGAGAGAGATGAAAATTTGTACCTTTTGACCCCCACATTTTTTATTTGACCTTCAGTTCTGACACCAAGGGGTTTTATTGACCCTCAGTTTTACACTCCAGGGGGATACACTGATATACACAATATTGCTTCTGCAATCATTTTAAATTTTTAATTTGAAACCTACATATAAATATAATTTAACCAAATTAACTAATTTAGTACTTGTTTATACTATTGACAGTCTTGGTACTTCATTTTTCTAAAAACATCCCTTTGTAAATTATCATGGATTATATTACTCCAGACATTTAGAGCAATATATCAGTCTCATTTATTTGGTGTGACAAGAGCTAGAAGTAGGGTAAAGTTTTTCAATGCATGTAATTTGGTGATAACTTTTGATGAGGCTTGGATTGGAGATCTTGTGCACTGTCTTTTGCCAAAAAAAATACAGCATTTTGATCAAAATAAAAAAGATATATGCAGACAAATGTTTGAATTTACTTAAAGACTATGTTCTTTTAAGTTATATTGCATACAAATGGAGTATAAAAGTGTTCAAGTTTGCTCTTATTCAGATTTATTAAAAGTAAGTAAAAGTATTTTTCTTTAATGAAACTAATAAAAAAATTTTAATATTGAAAAGAGTTTTTAGATAACATTTCCTTCAAGTTATCCTTTAACCAGTTTTGGCTTTGCCGGCTTTTGTCGCATTCCACCAACTGAAATGTAGGTCAGTGGTTCTTGAAAACGTCCATTTGCTTGCATGACAGTTTGAATTTATTGGAAAAAAGACATTAGAGTAAGTAAAGTCTGACTAAAGAAATATAACTGTAATTTGTAGAAAAGCATCAAATTAGGCTGCCAAGTTTGTGAGATATATGCCACCAATACGCCTCTCATATTTCAAGATTAAGAATCAGTAACTATTAATATATGTTCCCTTGAAATACATCTATTATTAATACAAGTCAAAACTTTTAAAGATTGCTTTTAAATGAAGATGTTGTTGTTGTGGGTCTTAATGCCATTTTTCAGCACACGATAGGCTATACATGGCAGCCAGTAATAATGGTGGAGGAAGAAACCGGGAAATCCATGGAAAGAACCACCGACCCACGAGAAGCTACTGGCAAGCTTTCTCACATATCCACATTTGCCAAATCTTCGACTTGAACCTAGGCAGACAGAGGTGAGATGGCAGTGGTCCGTAACAGAGAGCGCTTTAGACCACTCTGCCACTCCGGGCCCCAAATGAAGATATTGAATATATGTACTCGGGGCTGAGCTAATCCCATAGTCCGATGTCCCAGACTAGTAATTTTTGAAGTCAGGCAAGTCAAATTTTCCAAGTTGTATGTCTGTGACGAGTGCTTTTTAAAAAAGTGGGGCTAGTCCTTATTTTCGTGCTTTGATCACTATATATTTATTTGTGAGTGGGTTCGAGTCTAAGATTCGGCAAATGTGGATATGTGAGAAAGCTTGCCATGAAATCATTTTTACCATGTCTCTCATTATACATTGAGTGACTATAAGTGGAACCTACTCTTTATGTATTATAACTTTGGATTAAAGTGCCACATTTTCTCATGGAATTATATTTTTCTTCAAATTAATACTGTGATAGCAATTCCTGTGTTGTTATTCTGGTGATTACAATAATAGTTTAGGTAAAGGAAAATTGTTTTTTATGTGTTACTCCCTGTATTTGTAAAAGACACATTTTCTGATAAATGTGTTTGTTATTTAGGTTAATAATGTCATAATAATTAAGAACAATAAAAAATTGGTACTCTGTAAATTGATTGGACATATATATTCTAAAATAATCAATGATAAATCAACATTTCTAAAGTTTCGCCATTTTCTACCTTAAATTCAACACATGTTCTTGTACAAAGTATTTACATGTGCACAAATATCTCATGAATATTCATAAATTACTTTTGGAACTAAGTATGAAGCATTTACAAATGCTCCAATATCTCATGAATATTCATTAATTACATTTGGAACTTAATCATGTCATCACTGCTCACTAGGACATAACATGATATTACCAAAATGAAGATTAAATTTACAAATCCAAGGAATACAATTCAAACAGTTTTGAGTAACATCCCTTTTCTTTGTCATTGTTATTGTCTTAGTTTCTTTCATTTAAAACTATGAAAATTATTAATTAATGATTAGAATATCATTACCCTCTTCAGTGTCATTTGTAAGCTGTCATCGGGTTTCATCGATTTAAAAGAAGAGATAAATGTAATAGCAGCATAATTCAAAGTTATTTTCATAAAGTAGGAGTTACAGGGGCAAGTAATTTAAAATTGTAACTTGTATGGTCCATAAACATTCTTTGGTTTCTTCTACTCCTGCAGATGAGTTGCCAAGGACTGTGACAGTTTCTGTGTGATTTTGGGTCAGCTTTTTGATTGTCAAATTTACAATTTGTGATTTTAAAAAATACTGTTAATTTGGCAGAATTATATATTTTTCATTTCTGCCTCACCTCTTATTTACCCAGAGTGCAAATGACTACTTTATGATGCAATCTCTATCCTTGTTGAGAGAGGTCCCTCAAATCTCCGTTACTTTAAAATCTTTTCCATTTTTCTGTTTCATTTAATAATTTAATTTGCTCACTATGCCTTATTACTGAAAATGAACTAAATATAATTGACAAAGCACAAAAACAGTTTGAAAGAGATGACAATGAATTGAACAGTAAATAAATGTTTTGTTCTCATTTTGTTGTTTATACTGTTGTGGATTTTATTTTTTTGAGATATTAGAAACACCCTTTCATAAGGTATATGCTTTGCTTTTGATTTTCAGGAACAGAGAAGTTTCTAAAAGCTTGGTTTTCTCCAAATTTCATTAGTTTAAAATTACACTATTATTTTGTTCTTTTTACTTAACACATGTATTACACACAGATTTAAAGCAATTAAATAAAGAGTAACTCGGTGTTCTCCCAAGATCCATTTACCTGTTCTCAGTTACAGTTTGAATGTGCTATAAATTTAGACTTTAATGCTTTTAAACCAGGTGATGTAAATTAAATGGTTGCTGATATACTTTTATGTTTCAAACTACCTATTAAAAATTATTCTTTTAAATAAAATTTCTTTGCTCAGTTCCAAACCTTATCATTCAGATGACACCTTGTTCTTACTGCTTTGGTATGTAATTATTATAATGCAGGATACATACTCATTTTGTACTTGGCTTCACACAGCTGCTGGTGCAACATTCAATGCTGGTTTATTCTTTGCATTGACAGTCAAATTGTTATCCAGGTAAAAAGTGTGAAATACATTTCAAAGATGAAGTGAAACCGGTCATGATGGATTGTCCTTTCTGCCAGTAAAAAAAGTGTCTCAAGACAGGTTGTCCCCCACAGTACAAAAGGATCAGGTTTCAGGTTGAAATTCAGCACTATTTAAAAAGCAAAAAATAAACTAAATTGCTTTAAATGTATTGTTTTCTTTATTTACAATTCTGGTTAAAATGATGCATGCATTCATGTAAAAAGTGAAAATAATTTTATGTAGCAATAAAGATGCACATCTATCATTGAACATTAATCACATTTATATTTGAAGATTACATGTGCAAATATTAGCATATGAATTGCAAAATGAACTAATAGAGTATTCCTCCATGTTTAGGAGTTGTTGTTTTTTATTGGCTAATTATGGCCTTCAGAAATGTGGAATTTTGCCCAATTCTAGCTGCATCTATGAGTGGCAGAGGAAACTTCCCTCTTCTCCCTCCTTGTCTTCAGAATATTCATAGGTTCTCACAACAGACTCTACAAGGCTCTGTGAATGGCTGAGCTCTTTAACTCAGAAGATCACTTAATGATCCCAGTAGTTTATGCAGCCATTTAAATCCCCTTCAGAAGGAGGTCTGAATGAATGTTTGAGGAGTCAAATGCCTCCACACCAATGGAGGGAGGGAAGCCCAAAAAATAGTATTATAATAAATGATGGGGAAATGCAAAAATGTTGGGGGAATACAAATAATATTTGTATAAACACATAAGTTTGGGATTAAAAGTTTTGGGGTTTTTGCATGATATTTTGTAATCTTGTATATATTAGTGTTTTGTTTTTCAGATATGTTGCTATTGATGCCTAATGCATACTTGATGCAACTTGGAGAATAATATTTTTATTTATATTCCCTTTCTTTCAGGCAAGATATAGATTTCTTCAAGAAGATTACAACTGAAACGAAAGATCCAGGTTTTAAATTTTGAGCTTTTTCTCTTTGATTGCTGCAACCTTTTGTAACATTTTGTCCTCTGTGCAAACATTCACATAAGGGGTTTAGTAGTAGGTATCCCTGGTAGTGGAAATCTCGGCTTCCAGTACAGTTTTATGATCCAGAGCTGAGCAGTGGGAATCCCAGAATCCAGGACATTCATTCGCAGGTCTTGGAACCAATCTTAGCAAAATTGTCTATTGTTTCTAACTTGGCAATTTAATTTTTGCCACATTTGCCAAATTTGGTAATTTTGTTAATATTCAATTGTTTGGTTAAGGTTTCATAAATGGGATGCACTGATTCTATGTTTTGACTCTTGCTCTTACTTAATGTTAGTCTCCTTCAATTGTCTCTGGGCATTTTATTTAGCTCTGGTCTCTTTCCATTGTCTCCTAGGCATTTTATTTAGCTTTTGTCACCTTCCATTGTCTCCTGGGCATTTTATTTAGCTTTGGTCTCGTTCCATTGTCTCCTGGGCATTTTATTTAGCTTTGGTCTCTTTCCATTGTCTCCTAGGCATTTTATTTAGCTTTGGTCTCTTTCCATTGTCTCCTAGGCATTTTATTTAGCTTTGGTCTCCTTCCATAATCTCATGGGCATTTTATTTAGCTTTGGTCTTCTTGCATTGTCGCCTGGGCATTTTTTTAAACTTTGGTCTCCTCCAATTGTCTCCTGGGCATTTTATTTAGCATTGGCCTCTTTCCATTGTCTCCTGGGCATTTTATTTAGCTTTTGTCTCCTTCCATTGTCTCCTGGGCATTTTATTTAGCTTTGGTCTCCTTCCATAGTCTCATGGGCATTTTATTTAGCTTTGGTCTCCTCGCATTGTCTCCTGGGCATTTTTTTTTAGCTTTGGTCTCCTTCCATTGTCTCCTGGGCATTTTATTTAGCTTTGGTCTCCTCGCATTGTCTCCTGGGCATTTTTTTTAGCTTTTGGTCTCCTTCCATTGTCTCCTGGGCATTTTAGTTAGCTTTGGTCTCCTCCCATTGACTTCCTGCATTTTATTTGTCTTTGGTACAGGTACCTTGTCAACATTTCAATTCAAACACATAAGAAAATATCTTAGTGTCCAAATTTGACATGTTGGAGTTTCTTAGAAATATTAGGGATGATTCTGATATTTGGCAGTTAATATGAGTAACAGGAAAGAAGAAACAGACTTGTCTTTGAAGGACTTCAGGTAGCAAAATGTGGCACATGACATAGAGTTTCAAATCTTGCAGAGTTCAAATATTACAATTTGTTTAATGTTTGATGAAATCATTTTAGTTTTGTCATTACTTATATGTTATAGAAAAATTGCTATTTCTTTATCTTGAACAATACTGCCATTTTAATTTTACAGTTGGTAATTTACAGATTACACATGATTGCATAATTTTGTTCATTCAAGTTTTCATGGGTTTTTATTTCTTATTCCAATTTTATTGATACTTTTTTAAAATGAAATTAAAGATCTTACCAGGGAAATATTTTTTTTGACCTGCCACAAATTTGAAAAGGGAATTGTTATGTATATGTAATTTAATTGCTTGTGTGTTAATTTTAAATTTTTTAAATTGTTTTTTATTTCATTACATGTTATTGTAATGATAACTTTATTTATTAGATTTCTCATTTTTCTAGAATATTCAGTTCACTTCTGTTAAACCTGATAAACAAGCATTAGCAGAAACATTGTATCTTGTGATGACCTAGATTGAGAGCAAATTTTATTTTTGGTGTAAACAACTTTTGTTATTTTTATGAGATTCATTTAGTCGAGTTGAATGCATACATGGCACATGTGATAGTTGGCATGTAATGTTTCTACATTGCTTGGAAAAAGTGATCACATGACCCTATCAGTTAATCTATTCTGTGTAGTAGTTAGGCTTAAAACACGTTATTATAGTGAATTTAGCCGGATTTGCTTTTAACCTTAGATGTTTGTTGTGAGCAGTCTGAGTTGAATTTTATATTTTTTAGATTTAGTTATTTATTTTCCTAGGAAATTACTACTTTTCATAAGAATTCATGAACAAAGACATTTATCATAATTTATTTGGAATTCAAAAATTGAACTATTTCTTTGTGATTCAACAAGGAACTATCAACACATATATATACAAAGCAGGTCATTGAAGATGTCATTGCCTTCCATCTTGGAACTTCATTGGGATTTGAACTGTGATTCACTTAGAAGTTTTTATTGATAGGACTTGTATTTATTAATTCTAGGATTAATTTTGGATTAGTTTCATAAACTGCAAGTCTTCTCATATTTTTACCTTGTTTTTTCTTGGTAAATAAATTATTTGTTAAATTTTACAAAGCTTGTTGTCTTCACTCTTTTCTTTGTTACTTTTGTACAAGCCTAGACACATAACAGGAATTTAGTGCTAACTTTACCAGCCAACCATCTTCCACTTTGGTTGGGCATTGCATGTTTCAGAGATGTGCAGCTGTGTATTTAGATGAGAATCATTGAGTACTACACATATATGTGAAAAGTATGTCACTATGACTTAATTTTCATATTCCAGCATGTTTGGTTACATTTTATATTTAGGTCAGTTTGTCAGATATTGTTTGCTCACAAAATTAACAGCTCCACATAAGTCAATATTATAATTTAAATCCCTGTTTTTATTCATTATTTAAATCCCTCCTATATTTTGAAAATAAACCACCTTTTGATTTAGAATGGAGACTATTCCCCTCAATTTTTAGTTCTAAAGTAGACCTGCATCACATTACACAAATTATACAATTGTGACCTATATTTTGTTATTCATTAACATCAGTTTTGTGTACAAGTCAATTTTTATGGCATTGGTCACACTATCAAACAGCTTGGTATGTAGATCCATTTGGTTAGTATATCTTGCAAAAAGTGGATCCACAACTCTTATAATTTATATTTCACTGACTGGTTTTTGATTTAGTTCCATATCTTCATCTTTAAAAGCTACGGAGACACAAAAAACTGGATACAATTGTTGAATATGGTAACACCATACCAAAGTTTGTTTATTATTGCCTATATTTTACGAGTCTGCAATTTTGCTCAATTTTGCATTTACAACTCTATGTTTCTCTGGTGCTATTTGCCAGTCAGGCAATATCATATCAAGAACAGTTCTGTCAGTATCTTACAAAAAGTAGGTTACTATAACTTACATTTACATTCAACTCTCAAATCAATTTCTCAGGCATTAAATTTTTGGATGAATTATCTTGGTGACTTGATCAAGAAACCAAAATTAGGTTGTTTTGATCTCTGTTAATATCACTTTAGTTAAGTTTTTCATTTTTTTTCCATACACATTTGAAAACAGGGCTGTACAATAAAGTATTATAGATCACTCATGCTCTTTGAATGCGTTTCTTGTTTTCAGCAAATTAGACAATATGTTAAAAGTTTATGTTGTCATTTGCAAAAATTTGAAGAAAACAATTTTTTTAGCATACTGCATTGTTAAACAGTACTAATTACAATTATATTTAAATGCTATCTGTCTTTTTAGAGAAGAAAAATGCTGTGATAATGGGCAGAAAAACCTGGTTCTCCATTCCTGAGAAATTCCGTCCTTTGAAAGATCGGATCAACATAGTTCTTAGCAGAGAGATGAAGTAAGAACGAAACTAAATCAGAACTGATTGAGACTTTATGATTTTGATTTACTTTCTTTTATTTCCCACTTGCCGCAAGACACAAGTATCACTGATCAACAGTGATGGTGGTTTCAACAGTGTAAGAATTTTCTGACAAAATTATAGCACAGTTCACTGTGGAAATATGTTTCTGCTAATGGTGTGCTAAAACAATTTGGATGGAAGATCTGTACTCATATTTTTTATTGCATTTTTATCCAACTTATGTTAGTTCATTTTACAGTTTCCACTCCAAAGTCACATGTTTGAAGATATGAAATGTGACATGGTTAGTACTTATTTTGATTCTTTTTTGCTGCATACATGTACATATAAAGTTAAAGGGTAGGGGCCATTATTTTTTTTTATAGTTCTTTGTGTACTAAATGTAAGATTAGTTTGCACTATTCTGAGTTCCTTGAAAATAGGTAAAAACTATCCTTCCCAGGCATGTAGAAACTTTCCAGGTTTAATTAACCCAATAATAATATTATGGGAGACTGTTCTTACCATATTCAGCAGTATTCATTGTTTGCAAAAGTGTAATGCTAATTAGTGTGTGAATAATTATCATACCTCTCTGTTTGTATAAAGACCATTGTTACAGACCCTATAAATGTGAATATTTTCATTTTGCAGAGAAATTGAAAGTGGTGTATATCTGTCCAAAAGTCTACAGGAAGCCTTAGAGCTGATCAAAGACAGGGATCTGTCCAGTAAAGTTGAACATGTCTATATAATTGGTGGAAGTTCCGTCTATAAGGTATCTATGAGATAATTATGAGGAAAGAAAATGGAGAAGAAATGAGCAAATTGTACAGTGTTACTGACTTGTGTGAGAACGTTTCTGTTAATAAATAATAATTCGTACCAACAAAGTTCTTGATGAAGGTTGTACTGATGCAAAAAATGGTGGTTTATTGCTCGTATAACTCCCCACCCCACACTTTGGACCAGTCAATAGTGGTGAAGGGTAATTTTGTATACATTTCACCTATTTGCTGGTACAGTGTAGTTCATTCCTAAAAAAGAAATTGTGGCATCTAGCATACAAGACATTTTTAGTACTGTTGGTTTATGAGTGTTTTCTTTCTGAAGTGGTGTCAATATCTATTACTTGAAATTTTTAATGGTTAATCAGCTATCAAAACACATGCCTGTGAATGTGCCAGTTTGTTTTTCATGTAATTGATATCAAAACTAGGCCTAGTTTACTGACAGCTTGAAGAATACTGTTACCTACAATACAATACTAGAATAGACCTGCCTAAAGTGAGGGAGCATCTCAAAATGTATTTAAAGATGTAGCTCTCAAAAAAAATCAAAGGGCGAAATCTTTTTTGCTTTCCTAACAGAAGAAGGCTAAGTATACATTTTTTAAGAGACTTAATTGCTCACTTGGTCTGGTAGATTGACCCCTGAGCCACATTTGATATAATATGTGTTCAAAACAAAAATATTTAATTTGTACAGTATGGTAAGTAATCTGATTATTTTTTCCAATTTCCATTTCCAGATTTCTCTTTATTTATTACTCAGATAAATGCTGGATAAAGTACATTATATCATGTGCCACTAGAGTTAATATTATCAACAAATGCCAACATTTACAGGAAATATGTTCAACATTGTTGTGATCAAGCATTGAGCTCTTCTCATTGATCATTGTGACCAAAGGAAATTGTTCATAACATGATCAACATTGGCTTAGTACAACATAGCTTTTGTGGATTCACACAAAAAGAAATAAACCTTAAACCAAATAAAGTTGACAGTATTTTGTTTACAAATGAAGTATTACATGTAGGGTCTCTTGATTTTTATATAAATCATGTGACAGTACAGGTATTACTTGCTTCATAAACAAGGCATTTCATCAGCTCTAAAAACGTTTCATATGCCTGATTCATTTGTAGTAAAATTAGCAGCATAGGAATAAATCATGATAAAAGTTTAACATGTTTTATGTAAACAGAAAATTCTTTTTTAGAAGATAAAGTAATTGTGATTCGACTTAACAGCACAGAGAGTTCAAGAGTCAAACATTGCTCAGTCAATAAGTAAACTCAGCCAATGAAGCAAACGGTAACTGATACATAATTATATTGCATCATTCCAGTGGGGGGGGTGATAAAATTTAATTCAGCCACTGCAAGCCATTCTGTGGACATCGTTGATGACCACTATATCCATGAAGGACAACATGGACTGATTTATCTCCACAGTAGAAATGCTGATTTTCTGACATTTGCATGTAATTTTTGTTTATGTATGTATATATATATATATGTGTATTTGTGTGTGTGTATATATATACAGTTTCCCTGGGATGGCTCAACAACAGCTTATCTATCCAAACCCAGAGTTTTTCCATTTCTCTGATTTAAAATATACTTTTACATTTCAAGACGTTTAATATAAAGACTGGATCATATTTTCAGGAGGTAATGACAGGACCATATAAGTGCCGCCTGTACCTGACCAGAATTATGGCTGATTTTGAGTGTGACACATTCCTGCCTGATATTGATGAAAAGGTCTTTCAGAAAATCGAAAAGTGAGATATCTGTTTTGTCCTTTATATTCACATCCTTGTTTCATGATGAAATGCGTTTCATTGGATAGTAGTTGAAACAGTAGACAAGTAAAAGAATTTTCTCATTTCTTGTACTTTCATGTTCAAGGTATGCCTTTTTCCACACTTTCATATTTGTAATATGCTTTTCCCTCCACTTTCAAGTGATTTCTAAATATTCAAGGAAAGAAAACTATGTATTCTATTTCTGTATGGAACAGCATGACAGCATTCTTAACATTTCATAGGTGATACATATTTTGCATGCTTTTCATACAGCTAGAAGTTTTACCTCTTGAACTATAATGATTTTTATTTTGACTCATCATATTTGATTACATGACATTGTTAGTTTTCTTTTCTTTCTTTTCCAGTCCTCTTAATGTTCCTAGTGGCATCCACTCAGAAAATGGTATTAACTTCCAGTTTGAAGTGTATGATAAACTGCAGACATAAATAGTTTACTTGTTCCAATGTGATGCAATAAAATTTTTATGTGTAATTTGTCTCATCTGTATCCAAAAGAGATTTTGTATTATTCTTGTCCATCTCTTTAACATCTTTTTTGGGAAACACATGGTCTATCCTTGGAGTACACTAGAGTGAAAAATTTATTTTAGGGTGTAGAGTTTTATCTGATTTGGGAAATGTTATATTTTTTCAGTGAACCCCTTAGAGGTGCAAGATTTAGAGTTGAGACTCAAATGTATGCAAACAGGTGATATGTCTGATTTGCAAAGATTAGTGCCTTTGACTATGTGGCTAATTCAGGCACCAAATGGAAGTGGATTGCATCTAATATTCTAATACCCAAAATGACCATTTTGGCAGCTACCTTAAAACTTGTTATTGTTTCTTCTCCAGAATGTTTCACCAGAAGACATCTGATAACATCTTGTTGGTCCTGAATTAAAACAGTGCTGATCTGGCATTGTCTTGAAACTTATGTCCTTTTCTGACTTGAATGGATTTCTTGATTGGGTTTTCATCAGAAGAGTTTCTATGATATCTATTTAGTCCTAAATGAAATTGCTATATCAGTTTGTTTTTTTTGTTTGTTTTTTTTTATATAGTTTTCTGTTGATGATATGCCTGAAGGAAAGTGGTATCAAGATGGTGTTTTCACTAATAGTCTGAATATGATATTTAATTGGTCCTAAATGAAAATGTTGCCAGTCATACATATAACATGACTATCATGTTGATTGTCTTCCTGTCTCTATTCCCCCAGAATAGATGTTCACGTTGTCATGGGATATTTATATACTCGCAATATCTAAGAAAATAATTCCTATCGATTTCATGCAGGTATATCCTGATGAAAAGTCGTTAAAGTTTGTTTCCAACTTTTCGATAGGGAATGTACTATGACCCAACACCCCAACATAAATGTCCAAATATCAAAAATGGGGTGGCAAGGGTCAGAGGAAACTCGGACTATGTTATATCATTATCCGTTTATGTTGATATCTGGCCTTGATAATGTATGCGGTAATATAATGAAAATAGCCCTGCAAATAACTAGCTACAATCACCCACCTCTGAAGGCAGACACTTGTAATGACTACAGTGGACCACACGACCATAATGTAAAAAAAAAGTTTTGCTGCATCTTCAATGAAAACTGAATACCTCTGAAGGACAGATATATACTAAGGTATTATTTTATTTAAAAAATGTCTCAAGGTTCAAAATTATTTGACGTCGCCGCACCAGTAGCAAATGGGTATTTGTTTAGACCATCAAAGAGTCTTTAGCAGCACCTTCATCAAAGCCAGTCGGCGACCTTTGATCAAAGAAATCAACAACAAACTAAAATAAAAGCAGTGCTTCAGTTTTCATAGTGATCAGGACATTTATTTTGCTGCAACTCTTTCCTCTTCGCGACAAAAACGTGCGTACAGATGGCTCCAGTGTGGATGACTTTCTCCGTCCAAATCAAAAATTTGCGTCCAAATACGCGTAATTAAGCGTTTCTGAGATCAGTAACTTAGCTTTCGCATTTTATTTTTTTTTTACCTTTTGAAGAAAAGAAAAAGAATTATAACGACCAGGTATCTGGTGGCTGCAATTTCACTAATTGCCTTAAATTGAGATAAGGATAGAGCGAAACTAGAAAAAGCAGTTTGCATCATCGCACTTTGGTGGCGTCGGCTTTCTTTGATGCTGAGCATTCAAACGAAAACAATATAAATGGTTGATCGTCATAGGCGTTTTATTTATGCTCATAGAGATGGTAGAATTGTTTTTCGTTTTGGGCTGTGTCGGCTTCCATCGATGTTTTTTACTCGAACGAAAACAGTTTAAGTATTCAACTTGTCAGGTCTTTGATTTGTGCTTACACGTGATGTAGTGTTATAAACATTGAAGTGACCGCAGTTTACGTCGGCATAGATTTATTATTTAGCATTCTTTATTTTCAATAATAGTATAAGTAAGTAAAACCACGAAATTAAAATTACTGACATGCAAACATTGACCAAAAAAAAAGCCACGAAACACGAATCTACGGACCCACAGAAATGTCCTTTTAACAATGCTTCGAAAATGGAGTGCCAAAATAAATGATATGATATTTGAAGACCATGGAGATCATCTTCGTCAGCCAAAGTACGTGCAATACGATAATAGTTTTCCTTATCACCGATCAGTTTCAGTCCTCCTGGCCAGTGTAGGAATCTTAAAATATAACTGCTGTTGTTGCAGGAAGCCGTTTCACGATCTGACGGCTTCTCTCGAGGAAATCCTATTAATGCAAATATAGTTATATTCCTGTACTTCTGGGTATCTTTATTCCATGTTCTCGAACGGGTTCTTTGAATTGTCGATGCAACTAGCAAGGTCCATTTTGGGACGTTGTCTCATCCGGCTGTCGCTCCTCCGTTAGTCCGAATAATGCAAGTATACCTTTCTCATATCGCTTTGTATTCTCAGCCCGCGGTGTCACGTGTATTGCCCGAGTAGATTCATAGCCGGCATACCTTAATATAATAGAAAAATATTGCCTAATTCGTTATTAGCAACAAACATTTTTATAACTAGTAACTGCATTGATTCAAGGAATCATCGTTTGTTTGGGGTTTTTCCCATGACAATATCGTGGGGTTTTCCTGTGACGGGAACATTTACAAGTATTTGCTGCCACGCAGGATAGTACTCGGTAATAAGTCCACGTGGTCGGCATAACTGATTGCGTGATTTGGCTTTGTTAAAACATTTAAAATATGGCCGAGCCTGAGGGCCAATACGTACGATTTACAGTATTTGCAATGACATGTTTGAAAGTTCCCGTTTACCAAGGCATACACCTTTACATTGATTGCTTTCCAAAGGCGGTATCTTTTCGACCGCAAGATCTTTTGCCACGCATCAGTATCTTCAGTTTGGTATCAAATCGCTCTTCCTGTTTAAAAACATTTCCTTCAAACGGGTATTTGGTGAAATTACTGCATACTTGCTGTTGCGATAATGTATCACACAGACTGGAACCTGACCATCCACAGTATGTTGACATCCAAGAAATGGTGAACTTGTCTCTAAACCTTATATTGCCTAGGATTATCACGTCGTCCCCTTGTATTAGCTTTATGGTTTCACTTTTCACAGAAATGCCTCCATTTCCAAGTGCTTGGGATCATTTCCGAGTATCATATGCCATTGCAAATTAATGAAATGTCATGTATACGAAAAAGTGCCTCTGGTATTACCATGTATTTGCTACGTATCGGCATGTGCAAAGTAACAAAAGTAACAAGCTTTGTAAGTTTTAACAAAGATAATTTTATTTCCCTAGAAAACACGGTGAAAATATAAAAACATGACTTACAGTTTGTGAATAAAAATCCAAAAATGTATCCTAGAATTGTTTTATATTTATATATATATATATATATATATATATATATATATATATATATATATGAATCCGATTAATAGTTATAACTGAATCTGGTTTGAATCTCAAGTGGTTTCCAAGATGGAGAATGAGGACATCAGATGAAGTTTTTGCACAAATGTCCATAATTTCACGTTGAACCACAATTTGTACTGTACGGTTCCAATTTAGAACGAATTTCACTGATTTTTTTAAAACTAAACCACTTATGTGGTTCTCAGGGGCATATAATTTTCAAAAGTAGATGAACTACCATAGCTGTCATCTATAACGAAGCACATCTTTAGCTTTATAGATGTAACAAAAATTTAACTCTTTCCGACACAAGGAAAATATACCCTTTTTCTAGGTATATTGTGCTACTCATTCCAGCACAAGAATATAATACCTTCTTCACCAGGAATGAATTACAATTGACTTCGACACAGCAGAGAGCAAATATTTGACTGACTTGTTTTGGAAATTATAGTCGTATATGCATGGGCGTTTGCCTGAAGACTTTATTTGACTGATTTCACATGGACTATTTTAGCTAATCTGAGACGTCTTTACATGCTGCATGCGCACGTAGAAAGCGTGGTTATTTCATAATCTGACAATCGTATTTACACGATATAAACACGTATACTCAGAAAAGACCTTTGCCACAGCCAATCATTTACGTCGTTTGTTTATCTAACTCGGCTATCTAAACAACTCTTACGAAAGCCGATCATAATATTTACGTTCTAAATAAACAAAACTCTTACGAAAATATCAAATCCCTTGAACATAATCTTCACAATAAAACAATGATACAAAAATGAAAAAAAAAGGAATTCAAATTTTAACACACAAGTAATTGAAATACATGGTTGTAACAGTATATACCTCAAAGTCATCTAATTGATTTACCCCCAAGAGTGATCACAAAAATCTTTACTACCTAAACTTTTGTGTCGTCTTTACTGGCTTCCTTCAATATTTCCCTGCCTTCACTGGATATTTCACCTTCTTCAGGGCTGAACAGTTGAAATAATTCACAACTGTGACTCGGTTAATGTAAGTGAGTTAAAGATTTATTGTACAATAATATACTGACTTCTCTGGCGTTTTGTTACACTCTTATGCAAATTTTCCTCTTGCTCGCTTCAACTAATCACTAACCTGGTTAATTTATCAAGAAACTCAAGAAAATAATACATAGTCTCGTTTGGTCCTCTTTGACAAATCGATTTGTGTTTAATATCTGTTTAATCTTTTGTTTGACTTTGCAAACACACCATTGTGCTAGTAATATAATTTTACCATTACCCGTAGAGGTAAAGTCTTTCACGATACTATATATATATATATATATATATATATATATATATATATATATATATATATATATATATATATATATATATATATATATATATATATATATATATAAAACAGTGGTTTCTAATAACGTTCTTTAATTGTGCAGTGCAATTCCGTAACTGTGAATCACTTTCGTGTTGTCAGTGTGTATTTAAGAGTTTACTTTTGATTTTTCTGAGTTTATCGTGGTATAAACTGTCAGTTGCCGACTCGTACTGTGGGCAACTTAGTTTATACCCCGATCTGCAATCTAAGCTTTTGAACAGTCCACAACATGGTCTTAATCTTTTTATCTAAATTGGCATGTGTCATTAGAGTAGAAGTTAAGTGTTCAAAGCAAAGGATGTATTGTTTTGTTTGACATACGAATGACTCTTTGTATTTCATGCTCTCATGAGTTCATTGTCCCTTGGCAGAATCGTTATTGTCGTGAGTAACCAATTTTCGTTTCTTAAAATCTGTTTTCGTGCTCATTGACAGTTTAGGTTACCCGCAGGGTAAAATGGACATTAAGACTATCGGTACACAGGGGCTGGTATCGTTGCTTAGAATTCAACTTCACTATGAATGACAGTTGAATTGTGAGCAACGAGACGAGCCACTGTGTTGTAAATGGTTATAGTGATGGGGGTGGGTAAACAGTGCAAGATATCAGTCATGTCATTTAAGACGGGGAGACTAGTGGGATTTTACCCACCTCTCGCACCCACTAATCGTATGAGTCATACCTTGTAGGACTGTCAATCCAGTTATTATAATGTTAGTCGCTGAATCCATCTCTTCTCAATCTTTATATTCATTTACCTACAGTTTTAAATTCATTTGTTACGAACCGCATTGAAAGTGCTCAACAATATAGCCCCAATGTTCTTCTTGGCAGATTGTGAGTTTCACAGCTTCTTATTTAAACTCTTATCGAAAAAAAAAGAATCATTTATGTTTACATAGTTATTTCTCACGTGATTGTATTTATAGAAGTTAGCATAAAGTAGTTCTCCGTACAGTTTATACAGAAATAAACACAACTGAGTATGGTTACATGGTTATGTTTTGACCAGTGGAATGCAATCACGGATACAAAAGTGTGCAACAAATCTACAGTGATAAAATAAGATTGCTATCGGAAGGGGTTACGGGCCTATAAACCCGAAACTGGCTAGATGGTCTCGAACGCCCATTTATTTACTCACGGACGCATCATGCAAAAGGACTATAGCGTATTCGGGACAAATATGTAAATTCGAATTAGGAAGCGTCTCAGTAAATTATGTAACAAGGATTTGTGCGAGACTTTTGAGATATTTTCACTTCATTGAAGTTTGAAGCATATGTACGTTTGTTATAGAAGATTTAATGGCATTATTCATTAGCATATAGACTTTATAGCTGATATATGAATTAAATCTTTTCATGTAAGATTTGACATAATGTCTTTGACAGTACAGCCGAGTGCTTAGAGAAAATGACGCTGAAATTCGGCAAAACAAAAAAAAAAATGACAGACTCATATAGATCTGAAAGTCTTTGTTACTTATTTCTATGCTTCAATGGCGTATCAAGAAATTCTGCTACCACTCACCCACTCCCAGCAAAACCTGCTTTTGAGGTCCCCTTCCAGTAAATATAGTTGAGTTATGGTAATTTGGGGCCTTTTCCCTCCA
Organism: Potamilus streckersoni; assembly: GCA_016746295.1. NCBI lineage: Eukaryota > Metazoa > Mollusca > Bivalvia > Unionida > Unionidae > Potamilus > Potamilus streckersoni. Next base: position 1,047,421 of record JAEAOA010001516.1, read on the forward strand.
CAGTTGTAGTTGCTACGCCACACGCTTGCTTTCTGGACAAGAGTATAAGAGTCACGGTACTAATTCAACTCCCATAGTAAACATATGGAAACACCATCATATTTAAGATTAAATAACCTAAAATGTATGGGTACTGATTATCAGACCTATATTTCTCTATGCACAACTATCCTTGGTGAAAGCGTCTGTGTAGAGAACACCATATGAGCCACGGCATTTTTTTTTTTTACCTACATGTGCATGAAGCACATGTTATTGATTCTGTACCAAGCGAATCAAGTGCTACTTTCATTATTGAGTACTCCTAAGTCAAGTCTTTAAAAAATACTAAAATTGCATCAATAGAAATTTGTCTATATTTTTGAAATTACACATAGGATAAGCTTTCAAAACATATTTTTAATAAAATTTTACCTTTCATTATTAACCAATTATGTACAACCAAACCCGTATATACTCTATTATTTCTTCACCCATTTCTAGACTGGTTCACAGTTCTTCCTTATAATTAGTACCGTGTGTTATTTAGTACTAGCCCAGGTTATTATGCAGGAAGTAAATTGATTGGAAGGCAGGATTTATGAGAGATTGTGGTTCAGCTGTAGAGAAACCGTATTGAAATACATTTAAAAGCGACATCATAATGTACTATGTGGTTTAACGCAGAGTAGGATAGAGCAAACTTAGCTAGGATACCGCTGTTTAACATTCGGTGAACATCACTGAATTTCTATAAGTCCTTGAATTTTTCTATTCATTCAAGCAGTGAGGTAGCTTGTAACAGCATTTCAAAGAAAGGCAACTCGACACCTTCTGTTGAGTTTGTTTTTGTTTTAAAGAGCAAGCGGAGGATTGAAAACGTGGAACGTTTATTGTACAATACTTCATGCACAACTTGACACGTTGACGTGACAGGTCATTCAGAGCAAACCAGGGACTCAGACAGGCTCGGACAAACAGAAACAATGCAGAGGGCCCACAACGGTCAGGGTGTCCTCGCCGTTCCAACTGGTAATTCGTAGTGTTATCCACGGGGAAATTCTTCTTAGGGACATACATCCTATCCGCTGCCCTGGAGTAAAAGTCAGGTCAGGTAAATAAAATCCTCTCCGTTGCCCTGTAGCAAAAGTCTGGTCATGTAAATACAATCTCTAATTGGTTAAAGTAAGCAAATACATCCTTGGTGACATTGTTGTTTTTTTTTCAGTTTTATTTCTTATTACCCTTTTGCACTCCTGTATTTTATTTCCGTCTTTTGTGACATATTTTCTATCTGATGCACGTTGCTGTGATCTGGAACACTTAAAACGGCAAATACATGTATAGCAAACGTAGACAGACGTTTATCCAATCAATGAACCTAACATAAAGGTGGTGGTATCATCTAGAAATATACCTCTGGAAAAAAAGGTAAGTTTTAACCTCCAGATACAATAGTTTCATCTATGTTAAATGTATAATGAGCTGCCAATTTTAACGCAACTAAAATAATTGGTGTAAATCATGATTAGGGTCATTTCATTTCGATGATGGGAGGACGTAGATTGTCTTTCGAGTCGGGATAATTTTCTTGGTTCGTTTACCTCAAGATGATTGGGGGAGGGTTGCTACTAATATAATATGTCCTACAATTCAGAAAAACCTTTTTTTTCAATGCATTTGAGACGCAGAAATATTCCAAATAGAAACGAAAAAAGTTGACGGGACCACACACATATAAAATAACATGATGGGTCCCTTATGCTCTCTTCATTCGTCTGACAGGTCCTTAGAGGGCAAGTTGCTCAATGCATCTATTTGTACACTTATTTGATTGTCCCGTATCAGCAACGCGTACTAAGTGCTTCAATCTGAAATCATAGTAGACCCAGAGTGACTGTCGCATAGAGCACTGACAGGTTATGCTCTGCACTCTTCAATTAACGATGATTTTCATGTGACCATACAAGTACTCATCAACTAGTACATGGGAATGCAGACGTGCTTTACGTTGTTCACAGCTCAATGTGCTAAATATACAACTAACGTTATATATATATATATATATATATATATATATATATATATATATATATATATATATATATATATATATATATATATATATATATAATAATAATAATAATAATAATAATAATAATAATAATAATATTAATAATAATAATAATAATAATAATAATAATAATAATAATAATAATAATAATAATAATAATAATAATATGAAAACATGAGTAATATAATTTACTCATGGTTTTCACAAACTCAGTGCAATAAATTAATCACTATATTACCTAAATCTGAGTCTGTGTTGCATGTACATGCTAGCTTTTATGTCCACTAAAAAAATCCACCAATAAGTATCCAATGATGCAAGGTTGGATTGGCCGTTATACAGCATAACGATGTTTTCCTATTGTCAAATAAACGTTATGCACATAGCGCGAGTGACTGGTGCTTAATGACAATGCGGATCTTAATTTATGAGTCTGATATTAGATATACAAGTGTACTAGCGTACTATAAATGTGAAGAAGTTGAATTGTTCTTAAGGTCACGAATTAAAGATAAGTTATTATACTGCGGGGACAGAAAAAAGTAGTAGTATGATAATAGCGGATCTGGAATATGGTTTACTGATATTAGTCTTCTAATCCACCCCACCCCATGACTTTGTCCTCACATCGCACTTTCACAAATGCAAACCCACATGCGAACCGGCCAGATAAAGTTACCACAAAGGGCCCATGTTAAAGAATATTGTCAGATAATCATGTGGGATAGAAAACTTCAAACTTGTTCAGTAACCAAACAAATCGTTAATTTTATTATACTACTATACGAGTGATGATTATGATTCCAAATAATGAAGCCAAACGAGTGTAGCACCACTAGTGAAGTTTATATGAAGCGAATGAGTACACTGGAAGAGACGCATAAATTTACTAGATTTTCACTGCCAGTAAATCATGGTCGTTAATGCCCCAGCTCAGTATTTGTGTTTGAAGTTGCCGTTATTTTTCCATTTCTGCCAACACGATATTGAACTCACCCATGTTAAATTATTTTCAATAGACATCCATCGACAAGAGTTTCTAATTGTATTCAGACTGTTTTTGTTGTTTTTTTTTTTTTGACACTACGAGAAGTTCTGAATAAAGAGGTATTCAAGAATAGAATAGTAGCGAGATTATTTTACAGCACCGCATGTGGCACTGGTTACTACCAATATGTCTCCAACAACAAATCTGATAGATGCACATTTGATAATTGCTGTGGTCAGAATTTCAGCAACATCAGTGGCTGCGACGGTAATACCGTAATGACCATCTACAACCACACGTGCATTTTTATTTCATAAATACCACGGTTCTCATGACGATTTCATCTTGTAGCTATTATTCCGCCTCGATTATTTTCAACGTGTTTAAGTTTGAGGGTCTCTCTTAGTTCTTCTATTAATAATGAGATCGCAAAGTATAAATGCTCGACATGCTGCTGCCTTGAGTATAATACACACACGCGCTTGTAACTTATTATTCTTTTTTTACTGGTATAACTGTCATATAATCATAAAATATTTAGGATGAATATCTCAAGTGTCTGACGATTGTGTGTTCTTGGAACCTCGCATTAGGTTCATATAAAACCGTAATGATTACGCCATTGAATAGTTTCTGAAATGATCGTTCTAGTCTTTGTCCCGTCCAATAAATGTCACACAGACAAATGCTTCCTTGTTAAATAATAGTCGAGTTTTCTTTTCTTGGTTTAGTCAATTTTGGTGTAGTATAATCAACGGGGAATGCAGCCAGACTGTATTTGTTGGTGAACTCACCTTAATAATTTTAGAAACGTTCCCTGAGTCTTTTCATGCCTGGCTGAAGATTCTGTGACTGTGCGTTTTATGTGCTGGTACAATGATTCTACAATTGCTTCGGGTTGGTATTGGTACATTAGGGTGGTCACAATTGTCAGTTTCTATTTGACCCTTAACAAGATTATATTTCAGTGATTGCGAGGGTTGGTTAACACCGTTTTCACGCAGGTAAGTGGAACAAAATCACTATCGATATTGCCAACACTTATCAGTCAGTCCAACACCCTATCAGCAAATTCTGCAAACTCATCCTCACTGTCAGAATCCGTCTCGTATATCCATTGATAAATCTTTATACTTCTACGGTCTCGTCAATAACCCCTATTCAATCACATTTGACCTCCAACAACAAAATCTTGTCAGAGAGAGTCACATCATTGCAGAATGGGTCCAGTTACTCATGCATAAAAGTAACTGCCGGCCACGGACTGCTTAAATAACTTAGGTGTTCCGACGAAAAGTCAAGAAGTCATGATCAACGCATATCGTATGCAGGGCGACTTGATTATCTGTGAAGATAAGCAAAACTTACTTAAAGGGTTCCTGCTCGTTGTTTAAATGTTAAGAAGCTTCAGACACTCAGAGTCTGTCAAATAGAGCATTCAAGGTTTGTTTTGAATGATTTACTTTGCCATTGTCTTGATATACCACGATGATATAATCTAGAATGTATTTTAATGAGTCCTCATTTATTCCAAATTAGTGTTCTAGTCCCAAAACTCAGCTCTATGTAGATCCCATCAATAATTTAAAAAAATGATTCTTCTCTAAAAATATCTGAACACAACTAACACCGATATTAAAACAGATGTATAATTGTGTACTTTGCAATTGTATAGACTGTCACCTGACCTACGACACCACAAAATGCCCTGGATGTGGGTCACCGTCCCTCAGATATTGTAAATAAAATTCTTTTCCAGAACATATTAAGGTCATAGTCATGGCTTTATCTTTAACTCAAATTAAAGCAAATATCATTTTTAATATCGCAACAGTTAAACCTGAACTCCATACTCAATCACGGACAAAGGTCAAGCACACAGTATATGTATATGTGTGTGTATATATATATATATATATATATATATATATATATATATATATATATATATATATATATACAAAAGAATTTAACTATACAGATATTAGAGTATCTGTAATATCCCATGGACTACACCGTTTTCAAACAGTACGAAGCTTAATGAAAAAGGCTAAACTACATTCTGTAAGAAATATTATATTCAGAGCGCATTTCACGCAAATTTTTAGCATATTCTGTGAACAGCTAGTGTAGTCGCAGTGATTTTATCCACATTAAATATTGTGTTATAGCTCGACAAACATAGCTTGCCCATTTTGACCTTTACATGTAAATAAATAACAGTTCTTTATCTACGCGATGCAATTTGAACTATTAAGTGTTACAAAGACATCACAACTTAACAAAATAATGTATTAAGAGAAATAAGTTAGTGTTTGTTTTATTATCTTCATACCATCATTAAAAAATATTAGCCGAAATTTCTGTGGTGAACCAAGTACGTTTTGTGACTATGGGGTCATGTGACCTGTTTAGCCAATCAGAATTTGGAATAGCGTTTAAAAAACTAATTCTTTTTTCACTTCAGTTATCTTGATTGGACGGAGACAGATATTGTCCTTGGTTTGGACCAATTATGTCTGGTGACAAGGTGGAAGAGTCGGGGACAAAGACCGTGACTTTCGATGTGATGGTTGCCATGAGTGACAACAGAGGAATAGGAAATAAACTAAAGCTTCCATGGCCAACAATAAAGTAAGCTCATTATCTAAGCTCCTTACAAGTAAAAAATTAGAAATAATTTGTACGAGCAAATATATTTGTTACATTTTTTAATTTCAAATAGAAATTCACGAATTAAAGTACATTGGCTGTTACCGGGCTGTACCAATGCCATCAGTATAGGATTATGTTGTTAAACTTTCAACTCGTGATGACCTAACATAAAATAATAATAATAATAATAATAATAATAATAATAATAATAATAATAATAATAATAATAATAATAATAATAATAATAATGCAGTTGCTATTGTTGTTAAAATTATTATTATTATTATTATTATTATTATTATTATTATTATTATTATTATTATTATTATTATTATTATTTAAGTCTTGATGACACGAGAGAAGAGCAAGGCTAAGCAAACTGACACGTAAGGAAAGTTGTCGGCGAAAACGTACTGTTTGTGGAATATGGCAGGATTTCTTTTGAATCAAATTCGCTGTTTGTTCGCACCTGCAGTATCCAGTACTTCTCTTTTTTTTTTCTCATTCTCAATCTACCTATGATTTGACTCAATGGGCAGGATTTTACAGGACTGGAGCGAGGGTCTGATAAAACGAAACGATTGTCAAGCTTGTGTTTACCCTGTTTCTGGTGTGTTTTAGTGATTATTCGTTCTCTTTCTGAAGTGAGCGGTTTCGCCAACATATTGGATTGCACAGATGTTACAGGTCAGGACAAAAATGACGTCTTTGCTGATACATCTTAATTTTATATTGATATTGTAAGTAAATCCTGCTGATGAACTCAGGTAGATATTAGCCACTAGCACTCTCCTTTTAAACGTCTTTCGTACATCTTGTTTTTATGGTGACAGTGGGTGTCCGGGTGGTCTAAGACACACAGGGTGGCCGAGTGGTCTAAGGAAACTTGCCTATGCAGATCACTGACATTTCATCTCTGTCCGTCTGGGTTTTGAGTCTCGATTCGACCAATGGGGACATGTGTCAAAGTTTGCCAGTAGCCATTCGCTCGTTGGTAGTTTTTCCGGCGGTTCTTTCAGGCTCTTTCTCCACCAAATATATTGGCCGCAATATATGACCTATATGGCCTATAAAGATGGCACTAAATCCAAACTTTCACAGGTTTTAATTCTTGTATATCTTATCCTTCTTATATTACATGTTGGTCAGCTAGTATTGTCTATCATTCCCTGCTTTTAATAGTCGCTAAAGTCAGTGTTCTTTGGACTAGTCTGGCTCATTTTTCGAGAACATATGAGCAGCCATTTTAATCATCTTGCCAGATGTAAAGAAATTTCTGTCATGACAGTCTGTACATGAAAGTAGCATAGAGGTATACCAACATTCTCTCCACTGCGCATGTTGCCAATGCAAGCAGCTTCATCTCGTATCAGTCCTTTATGGAATCCGAGTTGTTTGCTTCAGATTTTTCGTATTCCCAAGTATCATAATCTTTTCAACTGTCATGGTTTTCACCAGTCCAGGTGTGTAAATTATATACATGTACAAGTGTTACGGTGATTTGTGCAGATCGGAGGCTGATGATTGTTTTTTGTTAGTATGATGCATGCACTAATTATGAGCCGATCTGACGTTATTTTCTTACGTATCAACGTGTCCGTAGTTTTAGAAACTAGATATTGTACTTTATGTAATACATATTCTATGCTCTTCGTTTATTTTCTAATTTTAAAGTTATGATTTAAATAATAAATATTCACAATTACGTTTCTGAAAACGAAAATGTCTCTTAATGGTGCAAGGAGATTAGTCCGTATCCATTTATGGAAAACTTTCGTCCATTGTGCATAGATTACTAAGAGCAATAAGCCAGGTGCGATGTATATTATAAGTTGTGCTAAGTTAAATATGTGTGCTTCCAAATATAGTAATAGGATTTACTGTGATTTATCTGCGGCTTCCATATGTAATTTGGTTGTTGGCTTTTAAGCCCATTTTTGTGCCTACTTTTCTATTCGATTGTAAAGCGGACGCTCTATGGAAGGCGCTTTTGAGTGTTTTCCTTTGAGTCGAATATTAAGAGTTATGTTGTAATGTTTTTGTTAGTCTCCTTTATATAGGTTTCCGTGGCATATTTAATTGCATAATTTTCCCTTATAAAGTTGGAAGGTAAGTTAATTTCTGACAGCATCATTTTTATGTTCATTGACGTGTGTCTGTTGGCTGAGAAGTATGGCATCATATCTTATATTGTTCTATTTTTAATCCAAAATAGACTTCTTTGAATCAAACGCTACGCAAGCTGGCTGGTTAGCGCATTCCATTCGCATAAAGTATCGTGGCTGATGTGCAAAGTAAGAACTTTATTCCTGTATTCTACCACCAAATTTCGCTGACTTTTTTGTTTCATGGATACATCTTTTGTCGATGTCCATACCCTCTCAGTTCTTCTGTCAAAATCAAAAAGACCATGTTATGGACTTATAAAACAGACCCCACATTCGAGATGATACATGTCCTATACATTTGTCATTATCTGCCTCTTTTCTCTATTAATCGCACGTTAAATGAACTGAAAGAGAAATCCAATGTAGCGAGTAATCGGAAATTTTCTTGCCTGTCATATATAAATTTTTCTTACATGCGTCACGTGACAAAACTCAGACACTGGCCAGTGCAATGATTTGTATTGCACATTGACCAATTCATATTTGAAATGAAGTTCAACAGGTCTGAAGCTTTGCTGAAGTGTACTTATTTATAAACATTTTATTCAGGTGACTCAATTATATCACAGGTGTTCAATGCGAGCTTGATGTTAAAATAGCAATAATCTGAAGTAAAAAAAAATATACAGAGGGACAAAATTACCTCAGATGATCCGTTCCAATATAGAACATTGTCTATCATACTCTAAAAGAGATATTTGTAGCATAATAGACATGGTTCTATGTCAGATCAGGTCATGGGGGTATTCTGGGACAATTTTGTCACTCGATATGATTTTTTTTTGCCTTTAGATTATTGGCTTTTATTCAACTTCTAGCTTGCGTCCAGCGCCTATAGTGTGAACAGTTATCATTTTGATTCTGCGGCTGATAACATTGACCTTGTGACGTAAAGAAAACATGCGTTTCTCAGCTTGAAAATACAATGTGCGAGGACATTTTAAGATGGCACATAAATTGTCCAGTATGGGATGGGCATATACTTATTAATGCTATATCTAGGCTGGTTTCATTTACAAAGAAACAATTTTAAAGTGTAATCAACCAAACACCCCCCTCTCTCTCTCTCTATGTATGTATGTATGTATGTATGTATGTATGTATGTATGTATGTATGTATGTATGTATGTATGTATGTATGTATGTATGTATGTATGTATGTATGTATGTATGTATGTATGTATCAATGTATGTATGTATGTATGTATGTATGTATGTATGTATGTATGTATATATATATATATATAAATATATATATATATATATATATATATATATATATATATATATATATATATATATATATACAAAAAAAATTCTCTACCTATTTGATAAAGAACGGGTCTCACTAAACACCTCCAGAACACCCCAAGAGACCTCAAGAACAGCCCAATATTACATATAACTATATAACTACTTCAAATCTCTCAAAATCACATAAAAAAGAGAGTAGAAAGCAAACACACGCATGGACAATCAATTATTGATAACATTGGTTGAAGGACCCATTTCCGATAACCTGGGGAAAAGAACTCTTCCATCAGATCTCTTTAATTTTATATTTTATTAACAACAATATCCTCATTAAATGGCAGTGCACTGTACTTCCCTCGTTTATTTTGTTATAAACTGTTTATATACGAATATACAAAGTTTTATTTGGAATCGTATATCGAAAATTTTCATAAACGTTTCGAATATATGACCACTGATTGTAACAAACTCCATGGGTGTGTTTTCTCTTTATTTTACTTGGCTGTGAAGGAGAGTCTCTCTCTCTCTCTCTCTCTCTCTCTCTCTCTCTCTCTCTCTCTCTCTCTCTCTCTCTCTCTCTCTCTCTCTCTCTCTCTCTCTCTCTCTCTCTCTCTCTCTCTCTCTCTCAATGATTAACGTTGCTGAAACAATTACAAATGTTTAGTAGCCATGCAAAGCAACTAGAAATTCTGTGATCTTTTAATAATGGGATGAAAGCTGACAAGACGGTAATGTTTAATTAGTTTTCTCGCCACCAATGAGCATTAATTGTGTTAATTTCAACTTTTATTGCCTCTTATTTTAAATCTATATATTTAATGTTTTAAATAGCTAAATAATCTTAGGTATGCTTGGATTCTACCAGCAATAAAACATCTTTATTGCACAATGGGCACCGAGTGGTCTAAAGCGCTGACCGTTACGGATCACTGCCATATCTCACCTCTGCGTGAGTTCGAGTCCAGACTCGGCTAACGTGAGTAAGTGAGAAAGCATGCCAGTAGCTTCTCGTAGGTCGGTGGTTCTTCCCTGGGTTTTCCAGGGTTCTTCCTCCACCATTAATACTGGCCGCCATGTATAGCCTATCTTGTGCTGAAAAATGGCGTTAAACTCTACAACAACTACAACAACAACATCTATATTGCACAAAGGTAATATGGCATACATTTGTCACTAAGGCAATGTCTGTAATCCAATAATTAAGAAATTTAAATATGTATCTTTATAAAATATTGGTGGTTATATTTGTCTCGTACTTCAATATATTCAATAAACAGCTCTTGATTCGGATACGAAATAACCATAGTATTGTGTACGAAACACCCTTGTTTTGGGTGCGCAACAACTCGTTTCGGTACGAAACTATTTGGGTACGGAACAACTTGGGTAAGAAATTACTTGCAAACTTATTGATTTCACTAGCAAATCGTGCTTTCTAAACATTCTATTTAAAGAACAACAGGGACATTGACAGGATAAAGGCAGGAAAAAATGCCATTTTTTGACAACTATTGGATTTAGGACTTTTCAAAAAGTAATAACGTCAAATCAAATATTGTCATTGAAAAGGGATGCCTTAGAAATGTAGAAGTTAAGCATAACAAATACTGCAATAAACGTAGAGCAAAAGGCCAAGTAACTTCGAAAGGACTGTATCCGCAACCTGATGACGACACTAGTTATTTTGAGCAGATATTATGCTACACTTAAACGTGACCCTGATTTAAAAAAAAAAGAATGGCAATAGAACATGAATTCCCCTTAGCTATACTCTATCTTTGCAAGGATCATCTGAAGGATAGTGTGAGGTACTACCTTCAAAATAAAATTGGGGTGGAAAAGGGTGAATGTGTTATAATAATGGCCCAAATATTAGGTACCGGTGGTATTACAGACGCAGTTAATACAATCTATTTTGAAAACCGATCATCTGGAAACAATGATCAACGAAATGCATCCGACATTTGCACCATACTTTATCAACAGCTTGAAACCAAGACTACATAAGTCCATGTTCGAAACTTGCCACACAAATACTGTACACGTGAATTGGTCTAAAAACAACGTAGAGACCATCAATAACATCTAAAACTCTGTAGATTGGAAACCAAAACACGCGCAAGATTTATTACATAAACTTTCCAGCGTAACACAGCTGCATTTCATGGATTATAGAGGGCTCTGTATGACAGTAGGAATTATCAGTTAAAAAAGAACACATTTTCCATATACACGACAGCGTCTGGAGGTGCAAATCCCAAAAAAGACAGAGATTTTCGCAAAATTCGTCAAGGACATTAAACCTATGGAGAAATCAAAGTACATCAAATCACAGGATGGAAAATATACCCTAACTAATAAGGCTAGAGGAACTGCACGAAAACCTGGGCAGCGAAGAAGGCCTGTCAATGAGAGGACCAAAAACCCTTATACTCATAATAACAAATAATTAAATTTGTTTATTCGCTATGCTAATAATTGTCAAAATAAATGAAAGGATGAATAGTTAAATTGTTTATGATATAAACTTATAATTTTATATACAATACATTTGCCATTTTGTTTAACATATTTAACGACATATTTAAATGGTATTGTTACTTACTGATAAATAGTGATAAATATGCACTTTTCTGTACCCGAACACGCTTCGTCAAAGCGGGCGTATTTCCCTTGGCAACTCCTGACCTCTACTTTTCCTGTTACGCAACACATCGCTAAATATTAGCAGTTTGATTTTTGTCTCGCTTTCTGATGATTTTGAGAGCTTTGAAGTAATTATACGTAATATTGGGGTGTTCTTGGGGTGTTATGGGGTGTCTTGGGATGTTTAGTGAAACCGGATGATGAACATTTTTCCCTGACCTTTGGAATTCGAGGTCTACTTTAACGTATCCTAACAAGCGTTGCATTTTGGGAAAGTTATTGTTAGAAGCGATATGTTTTGAATGAAGTTTTTCATTTTCATAAATGCAAGGTGTAATTTGATTGCTGAATCGACATATCAGGGGAAGATGGCCTCATATCGATGTCCGTCTGATCTCCTTCATGTCCGACATCTTGATTTTAATCGCATTGTGAACTTGAATAAGAAGATATGACATTAAAGATCCATAACTCACATCATCTTATTATTGCATATTATTTTGCAGGAAGGATTTTGAGTATTACGTTGAGAGAGTTCAGAGGAAATCAATCGATGGTACGTATATAAATTTACTTGGCTTGTAGGACCTGAAACATGACGCGGTCCATCCAACCAGATCAAGCAAATTCAGTGCCCTAAAGCCCCGACGAGTGCAATATTATAAGGAAATAATAAATTGTTTGGGACGAAACGGATATGATCTTAATTTAATACTGTTGATGAATATCGCGGTAGGTGCCATATTTTTGTGAGTCTACGTTACCTATTACTTATTTATATGTTGTATGAATCGTGCAACTTCCAGAAACTATACAATATATTTCACATCATTTCTGCAAGAAGTTATAACTTGTACATATAGGTTACCGCATTTGCATGGGAAAATAGGAGCGAGTTTTACTGAGCAATAACGCATAATTTTAAGAGTGCAGTGTTAGTCAGAAAAACGAGTTCATATTTTTCCATATAAATGTGGTAACCTTTTTATTATATGCTCATTTTGCTTTTCTACGTAAAGCTAATTTAAAAACTGAACACACTACAAAAAACGGTGACTGATCTTATGCTGGATTCCAAAGTAAATACACAATCTTAGGTTCATCAGTACACAGTAACAATATTAATGTGCACATAACATTGCCCAGTGACCTTTAAATTTTATTGCGAGCTCAGTCATTCATTTTTTTTAAATCCTGGTTTTTGGTCTACTTAAAATTGAAATTTAAAGTCATATTATGGATGAATGATCAATGAAACAGCTTTTCCAGTTGTTCTTAAATAGATGGAATTAGTTTTCTCCTGTCGATTCAACCAAAGTCTAGTTTTCTATTTGTGATGAACTATTTTATCATCTGAGCAGAATCCGTACAATGTACATGCGATTAAAGCAGTGTAGAGACTGACCTTAATTCAACTGCACCTGTGTTTTCTGTTCTGTAAGTGATTGTTTGGGATCACTATGTGGGAAAATTATTAATTCTTTTAATTTAAATTCTCAGTAAGACACATGATTAAATATTGTTTGTGAATATCACATTTTTTTCGTTTTGAGTGCCCTAAGGCGAAAGTGATTTATGTTGGAAATGTAGACAATTTTGCATTATGGATCAATTTTTGGAACACGTGTAATTTAGATTTGCAGAAATAACTAAGAAATTACATTTTGAGATTTAAAACTGCAAAAATGGTAAGTATATTTATTGCCGTTGTTATTACCAGCTAAATAATACATGTTTATACCTTGTCACTTGCATGGTCTTTGTTGGAAGGACCCAAGTTCTTTACATGACCTGTGTGCGTCAATTCTATCTCTACTATAAATCCAAACTGTACCAAAAAGTTAAATGGGACAACAGCAATGCAGCCGTGGTGTGACAGGCCATTCGTGAAGGTAAATAAAATTCATCCGTTGTCTTGGCTTACTGGCTTGGAGGCTGTTCGTTTTATACCAAAACCCACCTTATTCGGTTGCATATTTTTTAATTTATAATTTTGACTGTCAGGTAAATGTGATGTTTAGGAGGGAGACTGGATAGCCCTTGGTCTTAGTATTCGTAAAATTTGTATAGACACTTGAGAGTACGGGATATAGTCTGAACCATTCAATTTGCCCTAAGTAACTTTTTAAATTATCAGAATGGTATTTTCAATACATAATGTCTTGTGTTTGTTGTAGGTATTACGAATACCATATTCATTCGATTGCTTGGTTGGCAGTTTTTTTGTGACTCAGTCATCTAATCCACGTCAACATTGTCATCTCTATTTTCAAATGGACCAAATAGTTTTAGTTCAGTCACAAATACAATCTAATAAATTAAAAGCTACATCATTGGCTACACGTTTACAATGAAAAGTAGTTTCTAATACATGATACCATTTGTAGAAGCTAATGTCGTGCAGGATGAGCATGCAGTATGAGACCGTACAGTATGATGAAAAAAAAATATATAAGTGCTGACAGTGTAAAGTTAACTGAGAAAAAATGAGTATACAGTAATGCTGACTGTTGAATAAATTTATATGATGAAGCAGCATAATGAACGAAAGAAAGTAGTGATAATGCCAACTTTGTATAGGGTACAATGTATACATACTGTAATAGACGATCAAACCTGTAACTGCCAAAGAGCAGCATCTTAAGAAATTTAAATGCTTACCTCTACTCACCCGTCCTAATTATTTTTCCTGTGTTTCATGCAGGTAAAAGGAGTGTCAACATCCGTGGTAGACTGACCTGGGATTGTACTCAAGAAGTTGAAAAATATGGTGTTTATAACATCGTCATTAGCAAGAGCATGAAGTAAGTTTCATTGCAAATACGAGTTAATATTATTTATCGTCTCTCAGTTGTTAGGAAATAACAGACATTTGTATATTTTCCAGCAGCAGCAGCGTCAAACCTGTTGACATTACGTGTTAAATTTGTGTGACAATGTCAAAACCTTAAGTATTGTTGTATAGTTCAATCGCTGAATTGCATTGCTCTATTGCGTCCTAAAGGTCTTTAATACTCATATGCAAATGGATAAAATTGAACCAGATTGCGATTGGAAGTGAGCAGGATATAATATTTATTTATCTTTTTTAAATATATTATCCAATAATATACTACCTCGCAAATCCAAAGATACTACATTTAGCTAAAGGGAACTTAAAGTTGTCTGCCAACCTAGGTGGCTGTCGTGGCAGAGTGATCTCCGCTAAGGTATAAGGATTGGCGGAAAAGTCTAAGAATGTGTCATTTACTACTTCCGCTTGTCTCAAGAAGCACGCTCTCTAATGAAAGTATACGACATAGATTTCCAGCTTTGTCTGTTCCTATGCAAACAAAAGTTCTGCCTTTACAATTAGCCAACACTTTGTCACCGTCACACATTTATGTACTTGTATGGAGAACCTCAGCGACTACACACTCAGTTTGAGCTATAATTATTCTGTACATACTAGTCACCAGTGCTTATAAAACTCTCTATATATGCATAATTCCGTTTTGAATGGGTACATATCTTATGTTCTATTTTATGTCATTTAGTAGTCCAGACGCCAACTTTAGTATTGTTTTGCTTGTACAGGCAGATCTGGGCCTTTTCAGCCACAGGTAATTGCCTCATAATTGATATTGTTGCACCTGCTTTGTACGTATCTATGATACACTTTTATGTGAAGGTTTTATTAGTTGTAGATACTTGTATATATTTCTGTATTATTTCCATTCTGGTTGGATAACTACAGGTCAGCTATCTTTACATGGTTTACTCAGTTGCACTTTGCTCATGTACGTTTATAGAGTGGACACTTGTTGATGATTGTCTGCATCAGCATTCCATCATATTTATAGATCACTTTGTCACTCGCACGTCCTCTTTACCCGATAGGTTTGGGCTACATGTGCTACTTATACCAACAAGAAACTGCTTTTAGATGTATAATTTCATTACTACATACGAGTGAGTTTTCCTTACCATTACATTCTTAGCTTTGGAACGCTATACTTTTATGATTATGCTTATACAGGCCATCCTTGACCTTCTCTATAGGAGCATTGCAATTGAGATCGTTTACTATCACTTTTGTACAGTTTACAATCCTTTGGTATAGTTTAAATATCACATGTGCAATCCCACAGGTGTTACTTCTTTTCCTTGCAGGTGGAATTATCATCATATTTTGCCCATACATTTTATTGCTTTATTGGACTCTGTTATCAGTTTGTGTTACTTTTTAAGATTTAGCTATGCACCAACATTGCGTTCTAAAAGAGAGTGCAGAGCTACAGTTTTATATTTTTTTTTTATATTTGTCTTAAAATTGTGAGCAGAGCACAAAATTACACAGCTCAGGACGAAGACTAAATTAGTCTGAAAGCTGACCTTTCCTCTGTGTGATAATTTTAGCTGGAAAAAGGAGATAAATCAACTTACCCTTCAGCCATGAAGCGTCGGACCTTGACATGCTCTAAAACAGTTCCTACACCAAAGTCACCACCATAGGACACAGAATTATTAGCAACTCCCTCCACCTCCTTGGGATTCAACATGATTTCTCTTGCCGAGCAAGCAAACAGTCAAGTTCCCTCTCACTCAGCAGACATATGGACAGGTTACAAACATCCAACAACCCGTCGCAACCAATAATCCTAATGATGTCCTCTCCACAGTGATGACCTATTTGCGTTGCAACATGTTTAATACATATATTAGGGATCGCGAAAGGCCAAACATGAATATTACGGGCTCAATACACTAACAGTCCGGGGATCCAGTACATCGCACCCAGCACGCGCAGACATGTGCAGTGACCAGTCTAACCATCGCACCACCTCGAGACGCTAATTTGGCACGATGCCATGAATAGTTTCTTACACTTCAATATGTGTCGCTTAGCAATTTCTTTACACTCATCCACGAGGAGGAACTTTTTATTCGGCGACTGTCTCTAAGTCACAGTTTCTAATTTAGTGCTTTCAGTGGGTTTAATGAGCAAAGACCTAGTCACTCTTTGGTAGCTAAGTCTTAAGCATTACTGCCGATCTTTGCCTCACCTCATGCAAGCAAGATGATCATGCTTATTCTCCAGTGCTGTCGTCGAGTCTACACTGATAGCTTGGGAAGATTCAGCCTTCCAAACCTCCAATGAGGACGTTATACACCTCCTCCAACAACATCAACAACCAGACTTCCATCATGTATTAATCTTACGACGGAATGGAAGGGAATGACTTCAATTACGTCTGCTGTCTGGGAAAGTTGTAAATATTCTGATCCGCCTTCATCCTTAGTTTATCAGTGGTAATGTCTTTGCCACACACCAGTCTTTCGTTTGGAAACCCCAGCAATTAATATTAATATTGCATTACCGCTTTGAAGATAACAAAGCCACATGTATGTATAGATCGGATCGGCCTCTGATGACACTTGGCAGTTAGTGTGCAATATAGTTGTCATGGCTACAATGTTGGACTTTCGTCTGCATGGCAATCTTCCAACAGGCGGAAAATAGCTTTTTTTTCTCACTCGAATACCTCATGGAATGCGTGGGAGTCAGTGTCAAAAATGGCCCGAGTACTGGATAGAGCCGCTCAACACACTTTTGCCAATAATGTAACAGCAGCTACAAAATTACAATCGATAGAAGGCAGCTCGGTACTCTCTTCCTGTACTTTTCTGAAGGACCACCATATGGCCAAGTTAAAAGAACACCATTTTTCCTCTTACCTTCTGTTTCACGGCAACATTGAAAACGTCCATAATCAAACCACCAAGGAAATCAGCTTTCCTCCCTAGCACAACCTCTACATCAATAAAGGAATAGTACAGGAAAACAACAAAAGGATCCAAGGGCCAATAATAAGCCACCTACCTCTGAAACCATCCTATCGAAGCTCCACCCAGCAAAACCTACAGTTCTTGTATACCAAAAAGTATTCAGCACTGAGATGGTCTTGTTGTTCCTTCCAGACTTTTTCTTGGTCCAAAAGGTTAGCGGTATACTGTGTCTGACATTAATCTAGGCTCTTTCAGTCAATTCATTTACGCCCCTTGGTTCTTGATAGAAACACCACAGCACATTTTGAATGCCACCAGTGAGGGAAACTTCATCATTAGTATGGAATTAGACAGTGCAGACCTTCATGTCCCTATTGACAATGCGATCAGGACATTCCCCCGATTCACTTACAACATAATACAGCAATTCAGTGCATTCCTATTGGGTCTGATGAATCATCTGATGCATCGAGTAATGGCACATCCCCATTTCTAAGGCTGCAACATCAAGTTACCAGGGTATGACATCAAAATTAACAAAGAAGACAGTGAAAATGCACATCTTCAATAATCTTGTTAGCTCTAGTTTACAGTTTTGCTTTTGTAATACTATACACAAGACAACATTTCAACAGATATGAGCACATACGACCATAATGATAATGTTTGTATGTTTTTTGTTGCAAGATTACACTAACTTGCACAATCTTTTCAAAAGTAAAATTTCCAAAGGATTAAATATCGTACTACAAATATCAGGTAGATATTCACAGCCAAAATTGTTGACATATCCATTACATCCTGGAATACCTGTTTAGCTTCTGGGATAACATAAAAGTATTCGTTTAAGACCTACCATTGTGTCATATATACATATGTTCGGATAAAGATATGCAATGTTTGGGGAATGAAGAATATTTATAGACTTTATTTAAAATTTATATAATTATTTTCATCCAGCCAGTGGCCGTCTTTCTCTTAAATAAGTTATTTAATATTCTACCAGGAATTGTCGGGTTTCATTGCTCACACAATGATTATTTTGCATGTGACCATATAGATAAAACAAATTACAAAGAGGAAGTGAAGCAGAGCAAACCATATCAATTAAAGAGCTATATTGCATTACGATAATGATTTCAAACTGTTTCAAAAAGACAAAAAAAGTGCTACAAAAAGTAAAAAATTAACAAAAGAATATTCTAGAGCAATTAACTCTAATTTAGGTATATTTTAACAAATTTATGTTTCAACCAAGTTGTACTGAAGATGAAAATGCTTCTGCTTTTCAATGGACCTCTATGCTACTATGCATTTGAAGGTGATGTTCTAAGCAAGTAGATGAATGAGATGAATCACTATATTATTGTTTCTTATAAGGTCGTATTGGAGAACTATAATGCATACAACTTTCAAGACTCCAATTGACTTAATGATATGAAACCGGACCCGTCTTCTCAACATAGAAACTAGTCCTGTATTCTCAACATTGAAATTAGACTACATATTCTCAACAAAAGGCCCACCCCGTATTCCAGACATTTAAACCTATGTTCTTGACATATATTCCCAATACCGTATTTTCGACACAGAAACCAAGCCTCATATACACATCATAGAAGCCCAAGCCCTGTATTCTCGACATGTAATCGACGTATTCTCAACACGGAAATTGCGCCCTGTATTCAGGACATATAAACAAATTAAGACTCCTAGATTTTCGACATAGAAGCCAGACCCCATATTCTCGACACAGAAACCAGGCTTCGTATTCTTAACATGTACATGGCACCTGTATTACTGACATAGAAACAAGGCTGTGTATTCTCAGAACGTAATGAGCACAATACTCAAAACCAAGAAATGAGAAATTATACCTAGCGTTCATTGACACCATTAAAATAAATGCGAGTAGTAATGACATTGAGGATATTTTCTTTTCTTATGTTAATAGCGGATAGATTTCATCGTGTCTTTCCAGAACATGGTATTTTAATGAGTGGCGAATACACGAGTTAAAATATCATGTTTTGATACAAGATGAAATATATTAAGTATGAAAGAAAATGTTATTATCATATAACAAACTTTCTCCGGAATCAAAATTTAGAAGATTTAACTTGTTGGCACAAAACACTATACCCCACCCAATTTTCCTAAATTCACCTCACTTTGAAAGTTTAATCATATAAATATATAAATATAAATGCTGTATATGTGACTTAAGAAAACAGTAGGATTGAGTTGACCTTATCTGTTACATTTTTTTTCCTAAACTATTTGACACTATCTGAAAACAATTCAAGTCTGATTCATCAATATATCACAGCGGGTTTGTTGTCGAGGTCAAAGAAGTAAGGGGGAATGACATCAGAGACGAGAACGGTGTCTCGTAAAATTTCTTTATTAAAGATTAATTTCCATGTCTAAAAAAGATGGCAGTTTCTATTTATTTGTTATGATTCACAAACTATTTTACCTTTGTTAGTCGCACACAATCAACGGTCCCATAGAATGAGAAGAAATCACATATAAAAATTATATAGATTTTGTACAAGAAAATACAAGGATATATTTTTCACTTGTGAAAACAAGAGGACTTATTTCGCCAATAAGTCTCTATATTTCACACATAACTGTATAATTAAAGTTAATATTTCGCAATTTCATTGATTCTAACATTTTCGATGTAAGTTAAAGGCACAATTTTATGACTGAGCTTGGGCAAGAGTTTCTAAACCAAAATTTGAAAATACTTGACCTCGTTTGGTTCAGTTTAGAAGGCTTTAGACTGTAACTTGATAAAAATAATAATCCTTTTTTCCAGAGATTCTGGCCAGCTTGAAGACCCAAAAATTCAAAAGGTGTGTGCCAGTGTCCAGGAAGCAATAGATTACTGCAGTAGTCCTCCATTCTGTGATGAGATAGGGCCTGTATGGATCATGGGTGGAGCTCAAGTATACGAGGTATGTCTACAGTTACAAATGGATATTGAATCAGTGTGTAATGTGATCCTTGACTCGGCTGACATCTCTATTTAGAATACCAGCTCATGAAACGTAGTATCAAATACATGATTTCATTGATGCCTTGTCGCATTTAGCCTCCCATATTGAACATCTGTTCACAAGGACCTAAGGTTAATGGTGCCTTCCTGCCTTCAGCACAGTTCAGACTTGTTCAGAATATATTGCTGCCTTGACCGTTTAGGGGACCATATGAAGTCTAAGCCTTTATCTATTGTCGTGGATTACTACACAACAGCCTAGACTGGTCCCTATTACTGTAACATCTTGTGCATTGAACCATCCTAAGAATTTGGACAAAGAAAGCAGACTAAATGTTGTGGCTGATTCACCAAATTACGTTGTGACATCATCAGCATATTATGATATGCCCACTAATTTACCAGGACATTGACAGTTTAAGGGTTTTAGCTGCTATTCTTTTCATAGATTGATAACCTTATGGGGTTTTAGTTGGCATTCTTTTCATTGATTGATAATCCCGTGCGATTTTAGTTGCTATTCTTTTCTTAAATTGAAAATCTTATAGGTTTTATTTGGCATTTTTTTTCATCGATTGCTAACCTTATGCGGTTTTAGCTGCCATTCTTTTTATCCATTGATAATCTCATATTATTTTAATTGCTGTTCGTTTCATAAATTGATAATCTTATGGATTTTAGATGCTATTTATTAATTAATACTCTTATGGGGTTTTAGTTGCCACTATTTTCATAGAATGATAATCTTTTATTAGACATTCTTTTCATAAATTGATAATATTGATAATATGCTCTTGTTCTTACAAAATGTAAATCTCGAGGTTTTATCTCGAAAGTAAATTCCAAAGAACATCATGCTTCCCAAACAATGCTAGAGTATTGTTAAAAGTTACCATGACTGTACAGAGATTGGCAATCTTTAGATAGGAAATACCCAAACAGGCAGTCATATATGTATACTCTTTAAGTTAAGTGATGAGTGAAGCTGAAAATCACCTTTTAACACTTGTCATCCAATTTTGTTTTTCTGCTGTATAGTGTGTTATAATAGCAGTAATGCTATTTCTTTTATCAATGTGATTGATCAACCTTCTGCAACAAAATAAAATACCAGTAAACGTCGTCCATGAGATTTCCAACTTCAACCCAGAAATAATATCCAGCTCAAAAATCAAAATACAGCGAAGATGTCATCAGAGCAAAATGCAGATTCTGCTAAAGTAACCAATATATAGTGTGTCTAAGGGTTGTTTCAAGATTTCAAACACATTTTTTTTATCTTTGAGATATATTTCTATATCTTCCAGGAAGCTATAAACCATCCTCAGTGTAGATACATCTTTGTCACTCACATCTACAGGACCTTTGAAGCAGACACATTTTTCCCAAAGTTTGAAGAACAATATGAAGAAATTAGGTACGTGGAACATATCCAGCAACTTCTGTATTTTTATTTACTACATATATTACATTTGCGCCCATTTCGACCTAATGCCTGACAGATCACAATATGAATAGAGCTGGTACTATCCTTTATCCATGATAGATTTTAAAGTCTTAAGTTGTACCTGTAGGCCATCCAAAAAGTTTCATCGTCCTGAAAACATATCTCAATATAGACTTATATATTGACTATTGATTCTTCATGGCCTTTGTCAAACAACAACTGCATCACGTGGAAATCAAATGCGCGAATTCTGGCTCCACATTCTCAAAAGATAAAAAAAATATGCAGAGTCAAGCTCAAAGACAGAATAGTGTCAGTCTTTAACTTAGGTTAGAAATATGTTGTTTCGTTGGTGTTAATGGCATGGCACTGTTATTTTATTACTTACTTCATCATGCTGGGCAAATGGACACTAAGTGTCTTTCCTAAAGTCAGTCGATGGGAGCTGGCCTGGTCGAGTATTTGGATTACAAGTCTGATGCTTTAACAACTGAGCTAGAATTAGATTCTTGAAACTTTTTGATTATTTTGACCAGCATACTCGTTTTGAATAGCTTCAACCTCAACGTTATGTTGTGATTTTAAAAACGAAATGTATTTACGATATGACAATACACAAACAAAGCAATCTTACTCATTCTGTATGATTTTTAGCCTGATGGAAATTTTCAGTGCAAACCACCAGAATGCTTACTGTTGTTCTCCAGGAAACTTTTATTTTCAATGAACTTTGTAGTATGCATCCAATATTTGCAATATCTAATTTTAATATGTATAAATTCAACAAAATAAATTTAACAAAGTAAAAAAATTAAGGAGTGTAACTTTTATGTGCATAGATTCAAATTGATGTTAGTACCAATGTTACGGAAATGGACACCATGATTCAGTGCTGATCAATATGGATAAATTGCAACACTCCTATTATCTGAAAAACAAAATCCATAATCCCATGCAAATATGGTGACCTCGCTAGTGAAGAAACTAGTTTGGTTTCAAATTAGAAAAAGATGATAATGATGGAGAACGCTTAGAGACAATCAGCTCATACATTATAATTTGATGAATGATATGACCCAGTTTTGTGCATTGTTTTATGTCTCTGATTCTTTCAGTTTTAAATTCGTACATATGTAGTTAAGCAGCGTCGTTGAACAATAAAAATGTTTTGCCGAACTTGGACAACAAAGGTCAGTATTAGAACAAAGTTGAATCTGCATGTGTTTTATCACGAAAACAACCTAGTTGTCGTTGTACCGCCTTTGAACACTCAGACATGCAGGAAAACAGTAATATTTACACAACGTCTCATAAATTGGTAACGAGATCATTGGTCAGAGGCCCAGAGGGACAACCAATAAGTAGTGTAGCGAAGGCTTCCTCGGCTTCACTACCACAAGTCTGGCAATCTCAAGTTCTTTAGGATAGGTCTTTGTATTTGTAGTGATACCCCGATCGTCAACTTGGTTGCTTACTGAGTCGTCCTCCTCGGTCGCTAAGTCATCGACTGGATCATTGTCAGGGTCGTTGACATAGTTGCTGAGTCATCAACTGGATCGATGTCTGGGTCTAACTTGCTCAAGGTCGACAGAGATAAACATGGCAAAATGACGAGAAAATGTTAAAATGTGTATTATCGCAAGGTCTTGATTCCAAGTTTTTTTACTGCTTGTTCTGTATTCTGATCAATGAAAGACCTAGTCCCTATCCTATTTAGATTCTCCATACTGGCCCTTTTCTGTTCGGTGAAATATGACCAGATGTGCTTGCTCTGCGGGGTGGTTATACAGCTTCACTTGCAAGGAGGCGTCTTTACACAATACCGCTTCACAACACACCAACATTGCAGCCACAATTGGCATTTATGTATGCCTAGCAGGCAGAATCACGGGACTAAAAGACTAAGATACTAGATGGTGCTACTAAGCCCGCTAAAATTAAAAATCAAACATAAACTTTAATGGAACGAAAATTAACTTCTACGAAACGAGCTTTAATCTCCATGGGTTTTTCTCATTACAGTAGTAATCGATTGGCTGTACTGGATAAGTCAGGTTTGGGTTATGGAATGTCCTGTCAAAATGGGTATTATAGCAGTTTCATTATCTGTTTCAGTCTTGATGATGTCGACGGCAGTTTGCAGCAAGACAATGGTCTGATGTTTCAGTTCAAAGTATACAAGAAAAAATCAGTAACAAAGTAATAGTGATCAAAGTTTGATGCCGCTTCAGTAGTTGCCAATGTGTTTGCATCGTTAAAGAGGGATTATCAATAAATGTTTTAGATTTTTTTTGTCTAAAAATGCACATACCATAGTAAAGCTGAAAGAACTTGAATCAGATGTTTTGTGATATATATTTTATTGATATATGATTGATCATTCTCCCTGACTTAGGGTTGAGTTCTTCCTTTCTGACATTTGTCATTATTTGTAGAAATTCTTTTCTTGCCTTCTAAGCTGCTTCGTCTAAAGCATGTTATCCTCAAGTAACTACAGGTTTCATAATGGGTACTACCATACAAAATGTTGATTTCAACATGTCTTCTAAAGCACGTCCTCGTTGCAACTTATGATACACAGGGAACACGTTTTTATATTTTGTTTGATAATCGTTTTCAAACATGCAGTTTCACTTTTACGTGTACCTTCAAGAAAATATTTTGTTAAGATCTCATTTTATACTAATCTTGACAAAATACTAACAGGAAGATAATGAAAATGTTTAAAGTAAACAGATTTTACAGAAACCTCTTCAAAAGGAATAACTCTTGGCAACAGAGCAGCTGTGTTTCGTACGACGTTTGACTCTACGATATTAGAATGTACACTCATCGAATTCAGTCATTCATTCAATTTCAAATGGAAGGGAAAGTACTTGTAAAATAGAGCATTGTTGTGAATGTCTTTAAATGCAGTGATATGTTTGTGTTTCCACCCAGAATAGCAAACTCACTTTGAGAAAATATGATAGACGTAGTTTAGCTGTCGGAAAATTACGTTTTAAGATGGTGCCCTGCTTCGGCGAGTATTCTCCAGCTCTTTGCTAAACTCATCTTTGAAATTTTCTGAAGTTGTTTCTACGAGATGTTGAG